>PVLD010025487.1:0-23648 GCA_004027595.1 Dinomys branickii
GCCCACAGAGTGGAGAGGCAGGAGGCCACAGCCTCGAGGCAGGCATAGAGCTGGGTGTGGTAGGATGTGTACTGGCTGCTCTGGCTCCACCTTGCCTCCAGGTGCTGATTAGGAAGGTTGCTGCAGAGTGGGGACTCCGCTTCAGTGGCTGTTGCAACCTCTCATCCTCACACTGGATTTGACCACAGTTCCCAACCCCCATTGCCTCTTTTCCTGGCTGCGCCCTCTCTTCTCCAGACCTGGTCCAGCTCTTGGAACTCCCCTCTCCCCTGGCCGAGTCGGGAGGCTTCCATGAGCGTGGGTCTCCGAAGCTGAAGCTGTGATTGCTGGAACGAGGGCTTGGGCCAAGAATGTGTTTGAAGCAGTGGCTTCCTCTTTCTCCGTCTCTTCTCCCTCCGACTGTGACGCGGCAGCCCTCCGATCCTTTCCTCCAGGAGAGGTTTTGCTTGGTCTTTCCTAGGGCTTCAGTTCCCATTTCAGATCCTCCTTGCGTTCAGGGTGCACACCTCTCTCCTTTCTGTCTTCCTATTGCTATATTCCATTGTCTGGGTGGTAATCCTCTGGGAGGTTCTCTCTCTGCTGCTTACCCAGTCACCATCTTCCTGGAAGTCCGCTAGGTTTATCTATATTAGTGACTAAAAGAAGCAGCTGATAAATAGACGTTTTGTGAATTTTTTAAAATCCTTCCTGTTTCAATAAAGTGCTAAAACTGGCTAGGACATTTGGGGCACTTAAACGTTGTTGTTTGTATCATTCAGGGATAAGAATGTGAATCTGTAAATACTTTCTTTATATAAATACCATATCTGTCCAGGTCCTGGCATTGTTCCTGCATGGTCTGTAGTCCTGGTGAACAGACTGTCTGAATTCAGGAATGGGTTCTGTTGTTACAACCCGTTCTGGGAAGTGCTTTTCATTTTTATGAACTGTAGTATTTTGTAAAGTAGACATGTATCTATTTCCAGGAGTTTTTACATCAGGAGAAGGAATATGTGACTGAAGCACCCTGAATTGGTATATACTTAAAGCATATTTCAGCAGGGCAGGGGGTTCTTATTTCAGTTGGTACATAATCTCTAGTCATTTACTTGATTTTAAAAATTAATTCAATGGATATTCATTGAGTGCATATGATGTGTGTTGTTCTACATTCCTGAAAGATGCAAAGATCAATGATTACAGATATGGACCTACAGTTGTCAAAAATACATAACTAAAAGTAGTCAGTAATTTACAAAGGGTATAGATCAAATACTTTGGGATCCAAGATAGGCAAAACTTTGTTGGATCATAAGTGATCTCTGGACCTTCTGTCCTGAAATCTAGATGTCTCCTAAAGTGGGTAGGGCTTCTGAACTATCTCTTCACAAAAGAGAAGCCTTATGCTCCTTAGAGCTTGTACCAGAGTTTAGATATGTTTTCAGCAAGATGCCAAGCAGTTACATGACTTTTGTCTCAGCCCATGTGACATCATATGTGAATTTGTCAGGTGCACAATGGGAGTTTCTCACTGGGACAAACCATCATAGTTTGTGGACGTGGTACATCTCTGAGGGAGATGGATCTTTGATGTGATCAAAGAGTATGGTTCTTCTCTATGTGAACTGTGTTGTTTTGGTTTTCAAAGGGCAAATGCTAATTTGAAAGAATATAATTGTGTGTTGTGGAGTTAGTTGTACTTAGGAAATAATTTATTCATCAGATATTTTTTGAGAACCTACTATATACTAGACATTCAGGGGAATATTATGTTGAATCATTGCATACCTCAGTTTGGGTAGGGAGGTAAAACCTTTATGTACATAGCTCACAGAAATAATCAGTGAAAAGAGACAAATTTAGAGTGTAATAGAGGCTTAGGGCCAGGGGAATTTATTTCTATATAGAACATATGCATTTGATGAGGCTTTGCACAGGGCCGTGATGTGTTCATTCTGCTTGGCAGCCCCAATTTCTGCTGGGGTCCCGATCATTGTGCTGTAAACATCCCTTTTCCTAGTTTGGCTGACTAATTATATGGTCTCCCCAGCTTCAAAGTTTAGTAGGACTTAATAATGGAGATGAGAGCAGTCCAAATAAAGATAAATAGCACAAGCAAAAAACTTGGGCCATGGGAAGGCTTTGGTATACTTAGGAGAAGCACATTTAGTTTGTGCTTTGGAAACAGGAAAGGGACTCACTAGAGATGAAGGGTTAGGAAGGCAAGTTGAGGTGAGGTAAAGATTATCTACTTCAGGGGCTGGGGATATAGCTCAGTGGCATAAGCACGTGCCTGGCAAGCGCAAGGTCCTGAGTTCGATCCCCAGTGCCACCAAAAAAAAAAAAAAAAAGAAAAAAGATTATCTACTTCAAGGATGTTGAAGGTTACTTTTTAAAATGTGTTAGATTGAGAAATTCTGTAAGGTAGGAACACTAAGAAGGGAAGAACACTCAGATGGGAGACTTTTAGCCTGGTTCAGTGGCACATGCCTGTAATTTCAGTTAGTCTGGAGGCTGAGGCAGGAGGACTGGAAGTTCAAGTTACTCTGGAGGCTGATACTCTGGAGCTCGGGCAATTTTTTTAAGACCCTGTATCAAAATAAACAAAAAAGAGCTGAGGACATAGTTCAGTGGTAAATTACTCCCTGGGTTTGGTCACCAGTGCCCCCTCAACCCAACAACACCCCTCCCAACAAACAGGGATCATTTCCTTCCCGTGTGACCTTGAGTACTAGTATATGCTTTTGAGATCAAAGTTGTGAAGGATAAAAATGAAAAACAGCAATAGGTGTAATTCTCACACATTGAAATACGGTTTTAATTTTGTCATATATAAAAAAATACGATTTTAAAATATTAGATATGAAATGTATATTTTATATTATAGAGTGTTATGAAGTCTACATTAAAAATTTGAGAATAGTAAATTTAACAAAATCCATCAAGTAAGTACAAGTTTACAAGTCACTAATGTGAAAATTTTATTTTACTTTAATTATGCTTAACTATTATTGATGTTTATTGAAATATTATGTTATTATAAAGCTTTTAAGCATTCAAGAAAGAATATAGAGAAGGTTAATGTGCATTTTTTAACATTACATTTTCGGATGGCTATTAGGCTTTATATAACACAATTTTGGAATGACTATAGTGTACCCAAATGATGGGGTATCTTTACACACACCAACTTAATTTGTTTATGTAATATAGTACTTATGGTAAAAGATGCAATTAATTTGGAGAGAGTCAAGATTTAGTAAAAGTAAGTGTTGACTAAAGTGCTAAAACTTGCTCTCCTCAACTAGTAAATTAGTTAAGTCCTTAATAATTTTAACACATGTGTAAAACTTTATTCCTCGCATAGGAACATTTTTGAAAACCTGATTCTAGTTTTTGTTTTTAATATAAACAATCAGGTAAACATTTACTTGAGTAAACAAATTGCAGTAAAATCATCACCTTTTCAGGGGATACTAATTTGAAATGCAAAAGAAGAATGTAATTCAAAGGATACTATTTTGGGGGGAAGTAGTACTTCAGGTTATTTAGAAGCTAGTAGCTTTGTTGGACAAAAGAAACACAAAGCCAGAGCAGAAGTAATGCTGAAAGGATTGACATTTTTGATACTTACTAGCTTAAAAAGGCAAAAACATTAGACTAATAATTGCTATATTCTTGGCCAGAGAATGGTTTCCATTCCAAAAAACAGTAAGTCATCTGTAATCCGTCATCTGGTTTAAAACATTAGATGGATGCAGACCCCTGAAGGCACAGTGCAGGCCAGCTAAGCAGGCCAGCCTAACTGAGGCTCTGAGGGCTGAGAAAGGGCGCGCTCACCGGGGCCGCCTGTGTGTGCTCTCCAGACGTCTCACCACAGCTCCAAGGGCTCCCGCAAATGGACTCTCGGCGCCCTGGACGTGGAGTCGCGGCCATTTGGAGGTTGGGAAGGTGGGGAGATGCACAGCAGTGCTTAGGGGTGCAGAGGAGAGCACTGCTGAGAGAGCAGGTTTGGAACTCGCGGAGTGCAGCTTCTGTCCTGAAGGTGAAGTCTGTGAAGACTGAGATGTCGGGATGTGGTTTTTGTGACATGATTTTGCATTTTATTGAGAGAATGGTAGAAGAGACACCAGAAAAATGTTCATTATATAATGGCACTTAAAAATAATTTCCTGAAATTAGTTTGGTTTTTTTTTTTTTTCTTTGTAAACTGGAAAGAAAGCAGTAACTGATGAACGTTTATAGGAGCGAGCGCCACTTCAGATGGGACTGTAGGAAACTTCCCTAACTTCCTTCTGTCCTCTGCACAGTTTACAAAGTTCCTAGTATGAACTGTCTTGTGTTAGAAACATATTTACATATGCCATATCTTTCCAATACACTGTAGCTTCTTTGGGGAGGAAAGTTCAAGGTTTCAAAACCAAAAATAAGTAAGTGAAAATTAAAGCATTTATGTTATGCTATAACTTTGGGAAATACATGATTTGGTGTCTTCATAGTACATTGAGTACAAGGCATGTAAGTAAAAACTAAAGAATAGTGTGCAGTTTATATGTTCTATTTTAAGATTGATCAGAACTTAGTTTATACTAAAACCTTACAGTAGTAATATCTTCAAATATTTTACGTTATATATTTTAGAATACTAAAAAGTTTACTTTAAATAATCTCTCAGCAAATTTAAAGTTTATATGAGCTTCTTTGGGGATAAATTTGAAATCAATAGAGAGTAGAAAAGGTTTTGTGACTTTCAACATTAAAATTGGAAACAATGGGAGATTTTTAAAAATGAAAGAGTTTTTAAAACTTTATTTTAATTGGTTATGTTAGTAATGATGAGCAAATGAGTAAGTTCCCAAAGCAAAAATAGTAGTTGATTTTCTGATTTTTCTCTGTGCAGAGTTTTCTTTTGGTATCTAAAACTCATATTTATATATGTTGTTTTTTCAGGTTTAGATTTTCAGAACTGACTTCTCACTGTGGAGGAGCCAGCTGTTACTGCCGCCTTCCTCGGTACCCACACTCCCAGGCCCCCTCTTCTTGGCATATTACAGTGCCTCGTAGAGAAATCAGAAGTCAGTGTTTACATATGTATAACTATGTAAATATTAGTTATGGATGACCAATCTAGTGTATGATGATTGAGTTTCTTTTTGTTTTCTCTGTAGTTAATAATTATTTTTTTCAGTTGTTTAGTTTTCTGTGTCACCAACTTGCTGTCAGGATTACAAATTTCCTTTCATAGATATCATTTTAATGCATTCAAACATACCAGAAATTCTGTCAGTTTGAAACCTCCTGTGCCTTCTGATTTTAGTCTGTATTTTGATTTTCACTTTTCTTTTAAGACAGGGTCTTGCTCTGTAATTTAGGCTGGCCTTAGACTCATTGTGTAGCACAAGCTGGCCTCAAACTCACAGCAATCCTCCTGTCTCAGCATCCCCAAGGCTGGGGTTTTAGGTGTGTGCCACCATGCCCAGTTTAGTCTCCATTCTGGAGTGGTCAGTCAGTGTAACCCTACACACAGTCACCCTAGACTCCAGGGTCACTGCCAGCGTTTAGGTTTCCTACGTCTGTTTGCTGTGTTAGGTGCTGCATTTTGGTTCTCCTGTCTCCGGGCTTTCCTGCTCCGCTCCCTTGAAGTGTGTGTGTGCAAATCCCCACTTAGGTCTGACATGAACCCTTTTCTGTATTTGCTTTATCTCCTCTTCCCTGTCTTTACACCTGTTTGTGTGTGTGCACCGTATTTTGATTATTTATGCACATAAAGTTGTAATTGTTTATTCTTTCTCTTTTGGACTAGAGAAATTCTTCAAAGCATTTACTTTAGTTTTTATAGTTTTGTTTTTATTGACTCTTGAATAATACTATTATAATATAGGGACTAAATAAGTAAGTAATGATGTGGCCCCAGGAAAGAGATGCTAGTGAAAGAATATGGGAACAGAGCAGAAGTATTTCTAACTCAGGTGCTACTAATCTAAAGCTTAACCAAAGTATGCTTTGTAGAACTTACTAACATTTAAAATAAAGCAGTATTTGTCCTTGCAGTGATGAACTAAATTTAGAGTTCTCCCAGCCTGCCCCTCTTCACCTTGTATACTTTGCCAGCATTACAGCTCATGACTTCTGTTTGCTTCAAACTGAACTTGAGTCTAAGCTCAAAGGGCATGCATTTTTGTTTAGGCATGCATTTCTGTTTATGACTAAGAGCTGGTCTCTGAAATTACCAGACATTCCTCACATTCCATATGTCTTAATTTTTAGTGCTTGGAGGGTCTGGTGCAATGCCAGAGGAGACTAGAGGCTAGAGAGCCCAAAGAAATACCACTAAATAAAGTCTCCACATAAATTATAAAAATTCAATCATATATTTAACTAGCAAAGCAAACTTTATGTATGGAATTGATTTGTAGCATAGTAATGCTGTTCTGTAGGTTATTGAGGTGCATTTCTTAGTTTTCTAGTATTTGATTCTTGAAATTCCAACCCAGAAACTTTAAAGTATCTGTGATTCTTCCTTTTTGTGTGTTGAACTCAGGGTGAGGATGAGGCATTTTGTAGGAGAAATACTTGTGAAAACCAAGTATCTTGGGAGTGCTGTAGGGTGGTTCATGAGGTGTCCTTAGCAGAGATGTGGTGGTTGACAGAAAATAGGGTCATTGAACACATGTTGAATGAGCATCAGCCATTGTTCGAGTCACTGACAACTACCACGGTGGACAAAACAAGCAGTACAGAGAGAGAAGAAAGGTGATGTCAACAAGAAATACACCGACTGATATGATAGACACTAACTACTATAGGCGGACATGTGTATTAGCTGTACTGAGGTAAAAAGTAACCTGTAAATCTTAGTAACTTCTGTAACAAATATCTACTCCTTGTTCATGTTATATCAAGTACTGTAGAATAAAATAAGTGAAATCATGTAAATCGTAAATACCAGAGCAGGAGAACATGCATGGCCATGTTAATTGTTTGGTCATGAAGGAAGCGTATTTAAAAAATTCAGCTTTGTTTTTGTCAACCCTTAAACATACTATAAAAGATCAAATCTTACTGGATATTAATAACTCACATATAATCACAAATTTAATAGAAAATAAATTAATACAAAGAAAGTGAGGGAAATTGTAGGGTCTTTGGTCAAAAGCTGTAAATGTTTGTTATACTCCTTTGATGTTCCCAAGATTCAGGAAGAGCTAAAGAAGGATGCCCTGCCATTTTTTGGTTCTGTGGCTTAAACCCAGGTCTTTGCACAGCACCTTACCACTACATTACATTCCCAACCCATATGTCTACTTCTTAAGTAAGTCATTGTACATAAAATATGTGAACAGTCAATGTGTGGCAGTTGACTATAATCACAACTTTTACCAAAGTTTAGAAAGCCTTAATGTTTTCAAAACTAGGATAATATTTATGAATGCAGATAGAAAGTTTTTTCTGTAAGCAGATGAATGGAGATATTCCAACTCACTTACTTTTTCACTGCTTTCCTTGAAAGCAATCTGATTTGGTTTAATTTTCTAGGAATCTAGTCAGATGCTTCTATGGTCTTTCCATTCTGGAAGACCTGTATGTACTTACCTGAGACTCTCTTCTCCACTTCCAGATGCAAGAATATCACTGAGAGTGAAATGCTGTATAATTCCATTTATGTCAACTATGTTAAGAACTCTTAGTAAAAGACCTGGCTTTGCTAATTGTATCACTATAGCATTAGGAAATATGTTCAGTTAAATATGGCAGGCATGCAATCTTCATGTAGCCAAACCAACATGATGCCTTTATCTCGGCAAGATTGACACAATTGAGACCTAGTGAAACAAGAGCAACTCCACATTATGAAATTCACAATTTTGGACACTAAATGGTGACAATAGCCACTTCACCTGAGTCATTAAGCCTTAGTTCTTAAAACTCTGGACACATAGTTGTGCCTTTAATCTAGAGAGCCTGACACATTCTAGTTATCAATCAGTATGATGTATCCTTGGGGATTTACAGAACTAGAAACTTTTATTTTTTTATTTTTATTTTTATTTTTTTATTTTAAAAGTATAATAAAAAAATAAGATATTAACAAACATACACAAAGTAGCATAAGAATAGTACAATCGAATCTGAGTTACAGATAAGGTGATAGGAATCATCGATGGTTGTTGCATTACATATTGATAATTTCTAATTGTATATTCAGGAAAATAGGTATAGACATGCAAAGTTGATCAGACAATTAATCATCAACTATTCCTTACAATAAAGTGACCTGAGTCAGTAGTACAACTTCTTTTTATAGTGTGAAAGCAAAAAGAACTACATCAACTACAACAGAAAAAGAAAGAGAAAAAAAATAATAATAAATAAATGAAAAGCGTTAACAAAGAGACACGAAGTAGCTCAATAAACTTATGATCATAATTGAATTATAGACAAAGCAACAGAGAACCAACAATAGTTGTTGCATTTCATATTGATATCTTCAAAATGTATGCTCCGGAGAACGCATAAAGACATACAAGAGTGATCAAACAGTCATTAACTATTCCTTACCATTCAATGACATAAGTCAATAGTAAAACCATGTTAGCCATCCTGCACATATGTATATACATAGATACTTACATACATACATACCTAAATTTTTGCCTCATTCTTTTCTCCTTTCCCTTGTCCCCTCTGTTCTTTACTTTTGAACAGATTTCCTTCATGACTCTTAGTTTATGTTCCCACCCTCAGGTTCTTACACCAGTGACACAATACGTTGCCTGCACATGTACCTCTGATTTATTTCACTTATGAGTATGTTGTCTAATTTTGACCATTTGCCTACAAAGGCTCCATATCTGTCCCTCCTTATAGCTGAATAATATTCCATTGTATAAAAATGCCACAGTTTTTTAATCCAGTCTTCTGTGGATGGACATTTGGGTTGCTTCCACAATTTAGCTATTAAAAATTGTGCTGCTATAAACATGGGTGCACATATATCAGAGGGATATGATGCTTTCAGATCTTCTGGGAAAATACCCAGAAGGGGAATAGCTGGTTTGAATGGAACCTCTAGACCTAGTTTGCTGAGGAATCTCCAAACTGCTCTCCACAGTGGTTGTACCAGTCTGCATTCCCACCAGCAGTGTAATAGAGTCCCTATTTCTCCACAGCCTCGCCAGCATCTGTTATTGGATGATTTTTTCGTACTGGCCAGTCTTACTGGGGTGAGATGGAATCTCAGTGTTGTTTTTATTTGCATTTCTTGGATGACTAAGGATGTGGAACATTTTCTCATATATTTATTTGCCATTTGTATTTCTTTATCTGAGAAGTGTGTATTCATCTCAGATGCCCATTTCCGGATTGGGTCTTTGCATTTGGATAGGTACATGTGTTTTAATTCTTTGTTTGTTCTAGGTAGAAGACCTTTGTCTGAGGGACAGCCAGCTAGGATTTTTTCCCAATTTGTGGGTTTTCTTTTTACTTGGCTGGTGATTTCTTTAGATGTACAAAAACTTTTCATTAGGATGAGGTCCCAGTTATTGATTCTTTGAAGTGTTTCCCTTGCAGTTTCATTTTTGTTCATGAACTCTCTGCCTACTCCTATGTCTTCAAGATTTTTACATGCTTTCTCTTCCAATAGATTTAGAGTTTCTGTTTCAATGTTGAGATCTATGATCCATTTTGACTTGAGTTTGGTGCGTGGTGATAGACTTGGGTTCATTCTCAGTTTTCGGCAAGAGGCAAGCCAGTTTTTCCAGCACCATTTATTAAACAGGTCATCCTTTTTCCAGTGAGTTTGGTTGGCCCCTTTGTCAAATATTAGGTGGCTGAGTGTGTTTTTCACTGTGGTTGCATCTTCCAGTCTGTTCCATTGATCCTAAGGTCTGTTTTTTAGCCAGTACCAGGTTGATTTTATTACAGTAGCTTTGTAGTATAATTTCAGGTCAGGGATTGTGATTCCACCTGACTTGTCCTTGTTGCCCAGGATTGCTTTTGCTATTCTGGGTCTCTTCTGGTTCCAGATGAATTTAAGGCATATTTTCTCTAGATCTGTGAGGTACGTTGATGGTAGTTTAATGGGAATTGAATTGAATCTGTACAACAGTTTTATAGTATGGCCATTTTCACAATGTTCATTCTTCCTAACCATGAGCAGGGTATGTTTTTCCATTTATTGAAATCCTCTTCGATCTCTTTTTTTCAGAGTACTGTAGTTTTCACTGAATAAATCTTTCACATTCTTTGTTAGATTGATTCCTAAGTATTTCAGTTTCTTGGATGCTGTTGTAAAGGGTATGATTTCCTCAATTTCTCTCTCGGTCTGTTTGTTGTTCGTGTATAGGAATGCTATTGATTTTTGGGTGTTGACTTTGTATCCAGCTACTGCTGAATTTGTCAATTAATTCCTAGAAAGTTTTATATCAGGGACCTTGGCCCAGTACCATCCTACAGGTGCTGCCCATGGTCCTTTGTACATGTGTGTGTATGACAGGTAGTACTTTCTGCAGTTAATTGTATAAATCTGCACCTGAGCAAAATACTTGTCTGTCTAACCTCAGGCTTATTCAAGAGTATTCCATGTGTCATTGATTGGGGTATATTTGAAATGCTCATCAATACTAGGCTATAGGGAATAGCTAAATAAACTGTGATCTTAACTTATTAAAAATAAGAAAAGTGTGAGAAGTCTTACATGTTGTAGTGGTGGATGAAAAAGTAAACTGCAGAATGGTACTCATGATATATTACTTACACTAAAGGAATGCTTTTTGTTTTGAAGACTGTCTGTAGAGAAAAGTCTGGAAGGACACACATTGCACTTGTAGTGGATATTTTGAGGAGAGTATGAGAAGTGCAATAAGAGCTGATGGTCAAAGGGAACTTGGACATTACATATAGTACTTTGATATTGGATGAAGAAAGTTCTTTCATGCAACTTCCTACTAAACTTTATACATAAAAGATTTTTAAACTAATTTTTAAAAGGCCACCAGATGCTGTGTAGAATGGGCTATAGAGGAATGAGGATGGAAATGTACCCAGTTAGGAAGTTCTCATGGCAGCCCAGGCAAGGGATGCTAGTAGTTTTGATTAGAGAAGTGGGTGGTAGAGAAAGTTATATGGACTAAGACTTTGTCCTGGAGAGTGAGCCTACAGGACTTCGATGGATTGAATGTGGGGATGATAAGAGGGAAGGCATCACAGATGACAGACAGCCTCTTTGGTTGTCATTTGAGCATCTGGGTTGATATTGATACCACTCTCCAAAGACAGGGTTTTTGGGCTGAGAAAAGGAGTTGTGTAGGAGTATCAAGAGTTGTCTTTTATATGGGTTACATTTGATATGGCTATTAGAAATCCCCATAGAGTTATCAGTTAGGTATTTTCTCTGAGTTTTAGGCTCTACAGAAACAGCTATTACTCACTTTTTGTTCTAAGAAACATCTGTGGAGTGCTGTGTTCCATGCTGTTTGGTGTAGAAAGAAGAAAAAACAGTAGGAACTTAGTCAACTCACAAGTAAACTAAAAATGTAAACACTGTGAGTTATTGAGATATTTCCAAAGCCAAAATATAAAATGTCACTGAATAGTGACAGCCTAGGAAATAGGATAACCTTTTGCAGAAGATGAATATTTAAAGAAGATGAACTTTAAAGGACAACTGTAAGGGTGAAACTAAGAAAAGGACAGGATGGTGAAATGTGGTATGGAGAAAACATATTTCAGGTACAGGGAACCACATGTATAAAATCATATTTTTGTTACCTATATGTCAGGCTATTTTTTCCTTGACTCTCTTGGGCTCATTATTGGTAGATTTTTCAGTAGTTGGTGTTGTAAGAATCTGTGCTATAGATGTCCTGCTTCTTAGCTGTGAAACAATATATTTCCGCTCTTGCCATCTTGTCTCATGATTTCCTGTAGTTAACAAGGGTATATTCTTGATACTAGCTAGTTTTTCTTTCTTCTCTTGTTGGAATTTATGGAATATTATGACAATAACTTGTTCCAACTGTTTCAGGAAACCTGGCTCTTTCCACCAAGCCGAAAATCTAGTTGTTTTTCCCCCTTTCAAAACTTAGGCTGGCAATGCAAATATTTATATAGACATTATTCATAAGAGGTAGGAGTAGAAGCATTCTAAATGTCTATTAACTGGTGAATAAGTAACAAAATATGATGTATCTGTGTAATGGAATACTATTCAGGAGTAAAAGAAATAAATTCTTGATATATACAATATGTCATGCCCCAAAAACATTATGAGGGATGAAAGAAGACAGAACAAACCACAAATTACATAATTCCATATCAAGAAAATTCCAGAAAAGGCACATCTATGGCAGACAGAAAGTAAATTAGTGGTTGCCTAAGGTAGCCTTTGGATTGAGGAGTACCTGTAAATGGACATGAAGGCCCTTTGGTGAGGGTGGAAGTGGGATAAACTTAGACTATGTGGTGATTATAACTGTATAAATACACTATAAATTACTGATTTTTAGAGTTACAATGGAAAATTTTTATACAATATATACTAAAGTTATGTGGACCTTTGTGGGAAGTTCTCTTGGACCCAGGAAGCCTCATTAACGGACTAAGACCCCAGGACCTCTGGCTTTGCCCCATGCTGCTATGGGAGAAGGTTGCTCTCAATTTTGAAAGCCTCAGGAACGACCTTGAATCCTGGGAAACCTAGGGAGATTTTAAAATGGCAAAAAGCAGGAACAAAATGCAACCTCAGACCTCCACCCCACTCAAAACAAGTCCAGCAAACATCACCATGGAAGAACATGGGAGTGACACGCCTGAAATTTCTGAAATGATACCAACTGAATTAGGAACGAGCTACATCAGGCTATAGAGGAAATCAGATCAGAAATAATTGCTCAGGTATAAAAAGAAATGACAACCATAATGAAAGAATTGCTCAGCATATCAAAAGGACATAAATTAAAAAATAGAGGAACACAGAAAAATGGAAACCTTAAATGAACAGTATAGGAAGGAATTAGAATGCATGAAAGAGATACAAAGACATATCCAGGAAGTGAAAAATTCCATCAAAAGCTGGCAAAATCACTTGAACAAAATGGAAGATGGACTTTCAGACCTTAAAGACAGCACTGCAGCTGATGATTGTGAAAGGAAAGCTCTGTTAAAAATAACAAGCAACCAGCAAATAATAATTCAGCAACTGCAAGATGAGGTAAAGAAGAACAATATAAGACTGACAGGTGTCAACAAAGAAGCAGGAGGCAACAAAAATGACATCAAAAGACTATTTGTAGAAGTAATAGCAGAAAATTTCCCAAGAATGGGAGAAGAAGCTGACATACACAAGTAAGGCATAAAGAACTCCATAACCAAAATAAATCTACATCCACACACATAATAATCAAAATCCCACAAATTCACCAAAGGAACACAACATTAAAAGCTGTTAGGGAAAAGAAACAGATTACCTATGAAGGAAAACCCATTAGAATCATGGCAGACTTCTTAACACTAACCATCAAGTCAAGAAGAGCTTGGAGTGGAGTATTTCAGGTCCTGAAAGAAAACAACGTCCAAGCCAGATTGCTGTACCCTGCAAAACTATATTTCAAAACTGATGGAGAAATAAGATACTTCCATGACTAAGATCACCTGAAGAAATTCATGACCATCAAACCAACCCTACAAAGAGTATTGAAAGATATTCTACAAAGAGATAAAAATGACCTCAATTTCAAGACCAACAGTAGAACTACAAAGAAAGGTAAGCAGTTAAACAGAGGAGGAAAGTACAGAAATAATAGCAGGAAAATAACTTGACAAAGATAAGTCAACACATATCAGTAATAACCATCAATGTAAATGGCCTCAATTCATCAATCAAAAGAAACAGACTGCAGAGTGGATTAAGAAACAAAATCCAACAATATACACAAGAAACACATTTAACTCAAAAGGAAATTCATAGACTGAAATCAAAGGATGGGAAGCAATACTCCATACAACAGGAACCCAGAAAAAAGCAGGAGTAGCTGTGTTTGCAGATAGTGTGAACTTCACACCAATAATGATCAAAAGAGATAAAGAAGGTCACTACATTCTTGTTAGGAGAAAACTGCAAGTGGAAAAGATAATAATCATATATATCTATGCACCAAATACAGGAGCACCCAACTATATAAGGCAAATTTTAACAGATAAGAAAAATCAAATAAGTAATAACACAGTTGTAACAGAATTTAACACCCCATTGTCACAAAGAGATAGATGAACTGACAAAAAGTCAGCAAAGAAGTAAGACAACTAAACCAAACTTGTAAACAAATGGACCTAGTAGACCTTTACAGAGTGTTTCACCCAAAAACATCAGAAAACACATTCATCTCAGCTGCACACATGGTGTTCTCTAAAATAGACAAAATACTAGCCCATAGAACATGCTTCAGTAAATGCAAAGGAATTGAAATTATCCCATGCTTACTATTGAACCATAGTGCAATGAAATTGGAAAATAATAACTAGAAATTGCAAAAACTCCATAAACACATGGAATTTAATTGACACCCTCCTGAACAACCAGTGGGTCACAGAAGAAATTAAAACAAAAATGCAGATACAAAGTACTGCAAACTGTAGGATGCAATGAAAGCAGTCCTTAAGGGGAAATTTATGCCAGTGGATTCTCACATCAGGAAAACAAGATGGGCACAAACAGCCTTGTGCTGCATTCAGACTTCTAGGAAAAGAAGAGCAAGTCAAGCCCAAAGCTCAAAGAAGGGGGAAAATTATAAAGATCAGAGCAGAAATAAATACAATTAAGCCTAAGAAAACAATACAAAGAATTAATCAATCAGAGTTGATTCTTTGAAAAAATAAATAAATTTGATAAACCCCTAGCCAACCTTATGAAAAAAATGTAAGAAAAAACTCAAATCTATGCAATAAGGAATGAAAAGGATAAAATCAGCAAAGATCTTGTAGAAATTCAGAAGATCATCAATACCTGTGTGAAAAACTTTACTCTCATAGGGTGGAAAACACAGAAGAAATGGACAGATTCCTAGATACATATGAATTACCAAAGCTGAATCAAGACAATATAAAATTCCTAAATAACCCTGTATCACACAAATAAATTGAAAATACAAAAAAAAAAAAAAAGAACTTACCAACAAAGAAGAACCTAGGTCTTGATGCTTTCACAGGTGAATTCTACAAGAAATTTAGAGAAGATTTAATGCCAATTGTTCTCAAACTGTTTAATAAAATAGAAAGGGAAGCAATTTCTCCAACTCCTATCTGGAGGCAGGTATTACCCTAATACCAAAACCAAAGACCTAACGTAAAAAGAGAACTATATATAGGACAATCTTTGTAATGAACATAGATGCAAATATTCTCAATAAAATACCACCTAATGCAATGCAACAATGGAGTATTATTTAGCTATAAAGAAAGATAAACTAGAGGCTTTTACAGGTAAACAAATGCAATTTGAGACCATACTCATAAGTGAAATAAATCAGACTCACATGTGTAAACATTGTATTGCTTCCCTAGCATAAGAAACTGAAAGGGTAAATAAAATCTGAAAAGTACAATAGATATTGTGAAAGGGTAAGAAACTGCTCAAATAGGGAAGAACAGCTAGGTTGAGAGAAAAGAGAAAAAAAGGAGGAAGGAAAAAAATAGGTATGTTTATATACACAAGATAGCTAAGACAATTGTATTACTAATTTCTATTGGTTTATTGAAAAGAACTGCATGTGTAATTGTTTGATCTATCTTACACGCCTATATCTGGTTATCTGAGTAACTACTTTGAAGATAACAAAATATAATAAAACAACCATTATTAATTTCCTATCATCTTGTTTTGAAATCTATATCATTTTTATCATTTTTATGTTGTTTTGTTTAAGCCTTTGTATTTGTTATTTTGTTTTTGACATTTTCTCTTTAAGATTAAGAAAAGAAAAAAGTACAGGCTGGGGATGTAGTGCAGTGCTAGAGCAAGTGCCTAGCATGCCCAAAGCCCTGGGTTCAATCCCCAGCCCTGCAAAAAAACAAAAAACAAAACACAAAAAAAATATATGTGCATACAAGGATAGCTAAGTGTATTGCTGATGTATATTGGTTTATTGAAAGGAAGAGTTAATGCTTAAATTTTTTTTCTCTTGACCAATTTTGCATGTTTACATCTGGTAATCAGAACAACTAATTTGAAGACAACAGTGTGCAATATAACAACCATTGCTGAATTTCTACTATCTTGTTTAATGAAGTTCTTTATTGATTCTAATGTTTTTCATTGCTTGTTATTGTCTTTAATGGTTTGATCAATCTTGCATTCTTACGTCTGGTAATCTGAGCAACTTTGTTAAAGATAATAATATGTAATATAACAACTGTGTTTCATTCTTATCATCTTGTTTTGAAATCCTGTATTGTTTTTGTCTTCATTGTTGTTGTTTTGTTATTTTTTTTCTCTTTAAAATAAAAGAAATAAACTTAAGGCATGCTCTTTTTTTTTAAGAAAAAGCACAGTTTGGAATTATTAAATTCAAGATGACTAGTAATTGTCCAGAGTAGGAGGCTTTCTTGCAGTTAAATTGATCGGGAGAACATAGTTACTGTAGACTTAGTGTATAGAAAAAGGCCATGTGTGGCCTCTGGGTCAGAGGGGTTTCTAGCTGAATATTTCTTGCCTTTTGACAAATAGAGAGTCTCTAGATCTTTTAGACAGAAAAATTAGTGCTTTAATTCATTCTAATGCATGAGATTCTAATATTGTTTCTGTGAGGATTACTTTGTGTTCAACTAAACTCACCACGCACTTCCACCATGCAAAATTCTACCTCTGGTATTACTTGAATGATTTCTGATGTTACAAGGCAGCATCCTCTATTTGTTTCCAAAATAAACATGTAGGTGCCACTGTGGAAGCATTGTCTACTATGTGTACTTACCACATAGATAGATGGGAGCCCATTAGTTGTCTACAAGAAAAACTGCTAGAATCCTAGAATCATACTTCACACATCAGGTTCATACGTCTTGATGTAATACAAAAGGGAGCTTGGTTTGAGCCTCTCTCCAGTTCAGTAGCTCTTGTACTGTAGCAGACATCACTCCAGAAGGGCATGAGAATCATGTGAAAAGCTTAATAAATTAAGGATTCTTACATGCTGAGTTTCTGATTTAGAAGTTCTGGGAAAGAAACTGGGTAATTTGCATTTTACCTGGTGCTGCTGGTTTGGGGCCACATTTAGGTAACTACTGCTATAGTCTGGTCTACAATTCTGTTAGATTCACCTTCCTAAATTAAAAATTTGTCCCAATCATGCCCTTCCCTTCTATAGTCCTCCATTGGCCTAGGACCATGCTTGCAGTATGGTATAGTGGAAGAAGGATACCACGTTAAATAACTTTTAATCATGTACTCATGTACTCTCCATTTTATTTCTTTTCCCCCAAGCCTTTTGAGTAAATCAAGGAGATAGCTTTCTTGGTTTCATAAGTCTTTAACATCTTTCTAATGTTTGTTAATAGCCCTTTTAATAGGGAGCAAAGAGAGTAAAGCCATATATTCAAACCCTCGACCAACAGCTCTGCTAAAATTTTATAGTCTGATTTTGTTTTACATGTATTTATTTTTAGTTATGTACTATTAAAGTAATAAAGTTGAAACACTAAGAAATGGATCCCAGAAGCTTAAAGAATTCTTGTACATCCTTTCTTCTATTAGGTTCCATACTTTTCATCAAGTTAGTTTTGTTTTCCCACACATAACTTTACTTGTATGAAATCAGTTTTGATGTAAGGTAGAGATAGTATCTAGCTTTTGTCCTCTATTTGGCTATCTAGTCTTCCCATTGCTTAAGTAATCAATATGGTTTATATGTATAATTTAGTTATTTTATATCATAAAATTCATAAAATGTGCATTTTATTATGTGTAGATATCTATATATTCATTTTAAAAACAAAGCCAGAGATGAAACAACATATTGTTAAGTGGGATTATCCCTGGCTAGCGAGGTTAAAAAGAGCAAAAAACAACCCTCCTAGTTCCACAGATTTTGATAAAAGTAATATGGCTCATTTGAATCTTTAATTAACCTCCTTACAAAAGAGGTGGAGTATAACATGGGGCTGTGCATTGAGAGGGCAGCAGACCAGTGCTCTGCTGGGGCAGCATCTCTCGTCTTCAGCTTTACGTAATTGTCCATGGTGAAATCGGTTTTGTGTTGTTGAACTACAGCTTGGGGAGTG
Organism: Dinomys branickii; assembly: GCA_004027595.1. Classification (NCBI taxonomy): domain Eukaryota; kingdom Metazoa; phylum Chordata; class Mammalia; order Rodentia; family Dinomyidae; genus Dinomys; species Dinomys branickii. The sequence goes on from PVLD010025487.1 coordinate 18,253, forward strand.
AGGCAGCCTTGGTGGATTTTTGTTTGTTTGGACAATTATTCTTTAAAGTCTTTTTCCTTTCTAAAACATTCCTATCTTCTTGTCTGGCCTAGCCACTTAAATTCTCAAATGATTTTTCAAAACAAAATAATCCAATAAGCAAATATGTTTTGACTCTTAAAAAAGAGTTTAGGTTAAAGTATTTTCATGCTTACTCTATTTTCCTCTGTGGAGTAAAAATACTTTTTAAAAACTTAACTGAATTAGTGAAAAAATTCTGAGATAAATTCTGTTAGATCTTTGTAACGAAGAATATACCTGTTTTCTGTTACACAGTTCATTATGCTATTTAATGTACTGTTATTTTAAGCAGTAAAAATTACTCATGAGACCAAGTATTATGATGCAATACTAAAGAATTTTTTTGTATCCTATTCTAGTTGCAAGGTAACATATTTATCAACCATCACCCTGACTCGACTTTCATCTTGTTACTTGAGTAAATGCCTTTACCGTTACAACTGAATATATGGAAAAATCTTCAAAGAATAATTTGTAATGCCCCTATCATATAATTGTTTTTTTATTTTCTTTCCTGTCATCCATTCAGTCAAGATTTATTATGCACCCACTATGTATGAGGTAGGCATTGCGCTAGGGAGACCAATGACAGCCTGGGGCTGAGGGAGCTACACCAGTGCAGTAGGATGCCTGCAAAGACAGCTTACGCTTTGTGGAAGTGAGGAGATGCGACAGAGTTCATGGAACCCTGTACAAGAATGTTCTTGGGGAGTGATGGGGTGGTGACGATGATTAAAGTACGTTATGTGCATGTTATTTTTCACGAAGAAACCCATTAATCTGCATACCCAAAACGCACTAATAAAAACGATGTAAAAACAGGATAGCCTTCCCAGGCTAAATGGAAACAACAGTTTTAATTTTTTTTAACAACCGTATCTTTCTTAGAAGGATTGCATCAAGTTACAAAGTCACTAGCAATGAACGAAAGTAACTGATTTCTTCACATCTTCACCAGAACTGACTCTCTTCTTTAAGAAAGCAAAACAGAATAAAAACTTGATACCTTAATAGGCTTAAAATTAAGCCTCATTTTTTGGGGGGCATTTCTTTTTACTATTAGTGGTGTTGAACATTTTCCCATGGTTTTATTATTTTATTACCTCATGAGAAAATGTTTTATTCACTTGCCATCTTTTCTTTGTTATATTCTTGTTACTGTTTTTTTTTTCTTGTTACTGTTTTAAAAAACAGTTTACTGAGACAAAACTTATATAGCATAAACTATTTTAAAGTGAACAAATAGTGAATGACATTTAGTATATTCACAAACTATATTTAGTTAGACCCTCAACCTATATTTATTTTCAAAACATTCCCATCACTCCACTGTACCCATTAAACAGTTTGACTATATTCACCCTTTTTGCTATTCCTGTTTTTATGGATTTATGGAATGGATATTTCGTGTTATAGAAACAGACAGCATGTAACCTTCTATGTCTGGCCTTTTCACTTAGCCTACTGTTTTTTAGGTTCATTCACAGCATAGTGTGTGTAAGTACTCCATAGCTAAACAATATGCCATTGCATGCATATCATATAATTTGTTTATCCATTCACTTTTTGACAGAAATTTGGGCTATTTCTACACTTTTTGCTATTATAAATAATACTGATATGAAATGCACATACATGTATTTATCTGAGTACTTATTTCTCTCAAGAACAGGTCTGGGAGTGGAATTGTTATCATATGATAATCCTATATTTAAGTTTTTAAGGAACTATTGAACTATTTCTGTAGAGGAGGAATCATCTTACATATCCATCAACAATGTACAGGGTTCCCGTATCACTTTATCTTTGTCAACACTTGTTTACTTTCAATTTTAGTGTCAGCTGCTTTGCATTTCCCTAATGACTAATGATGTTGAATACTCATTACTACTTGTATATAAGTGAGAAAATGAAGGAAAAAGAAAACTGTTGTTTTAAAATGTATTACATGTCCTTTGAAGAAATGTTTACTTAAAATTAAATGAGGTAACCTGTTCCAAATCCAAGGACTATTAAACCATTTTATATGTTTAGGTATTTTAGTTTCTCTGACAGATACTTCTCATGTACAGTCTTTTGTTCCTAGGTGTGTTTTCAGTTTGATATTGTTTTCCATTTCTCCATCACCTGATTGGGTTATTTTTGGATATACTTTGTATACTTTAAGCAGCGATGCTCACTGTATGGTACCGGGGACAGTATCATCATCAACCTGGGACTTTGTTAAAACCGCAAAGTCTCAGGCCCAATCCCAGATCTACTGAGTTGGAAACTTTGGCGGTAGCTTCAGCGATCTGTGTTTTAATAACGCTTTTCAGTTGAACCGGCTGCTCCCTTTGGATAGAGAACTACTACCCTAAATACTTTCTGGTTGATTCTGTGTTAAAGAGCTCTCAGGGAAATGTAACTCCCAAATTTGGCCTTCTTAGCACCAAGGTTTTTTTTTTTTTCGCTTAAATAGGCAGACAATATAAGCAGTTAAATTAAAATTATTTTATAACACCCTATTTAAGAAATATATGCATAAGTTACATCATTTTACTTAGGGATTGCTGTTCAGACTGTAAGTCATGCTGAATTTTTCTTAAAGCGTCTTTCTATGTTTGGCGAAATGTTTAAGAATTTAAGAATTGCATGCCTTTGATAGGTGTTTTTCCTTTTGTTTGTTGCTAGATTTTGCTTTTGTCCTCCTCAGAGTGCCCGTTGCGAAGGTTTATAAAAGTAGAAGCCCTGGTGGCAGATGGGCAGCCGCCGCTGCCTTTAGTGTGAATGTTGGCTACAGAGAGGTGTGTGTCACCCCGACACATGCTTGTTTGACTACAGATAGGTATTGTTTCCTACATAAGCTGTTTCAATGGAAATAAAAATTATACCTACATTGTGCACTTTTATAAGGCTTCAACTCACATTTACATAGATTAAAATGTGTGATATGTGATAAGCACCTGGTAAATATTTTATAACATTGGTATAATATATAAAAATTGACCTTTTTGGATATAGAACATTGTAGTTTTCTGAATAATATATTTGAGTCCCACAACCAAAAGCATAAGCAGTGTACTCTTTAAAAGATGAATCCCCCACAAATATGCCTGTCAAGAGTGTATTCATGAAGTTAGGTGGAAGAAGAGAAATTGTGATAGGGTCTTCTGTAGTTCTTTAGATTTAACTTGTGCAGGTCAGGATGAGCAGGTTGTTCAGAGGTGCCCATCCGAAGAGGATCCAGGAGGCTTGAGGAAAGGCTTCTGGCTTTTTTTCCCAGTGAGGGTGGGGACTGAATATATTATAGCTATAATCAAGATATCAAGATAGCAATATAATTGGATCCTTCCTTGATTTTGTTTGTTCAGCACCTGAGGATATTATTCTATTTATATTTTCTTATTTGGATATGAATTTAGTACTAAACTGTTGATAGTTAATAGTTTTTTCACTGCAAATATTTTTTTAAATTTTTAAATTATTTTAAAGAGAAAAGAACAGAAAACAGAAACAAAGACACAAACAAAACAACACAAAAACTATAAAAACAATACAGAATTTCAAAACAAAATGATAGGAAATCAACAATGGTTGTTTTATTGCCTGTTATTTTTAAAGTAGTTGTTTAGATGACCAGATACAGGTATGCAAGATTGATCAAACAATTAAACATTAACTGTTCCTTTCAACAAACCAATAGAAATTAGTAGCACAATTATCTTAGCTATTCTTTTTCTTTCTCTCTCTCTTTCTTCCTTTTCTCCTTTCTCTCATCCCAGTTTTTCTTTCCTATTGAGCAGTTTCTTTCCCTTTCACAATATCTATTTTACCTTTCAGTTTTTATTTACTCTTTCAGGTTAATGGTTTTATTTACTGATAAAAGACAGAAAAAAGATGTTTTCCTGATGCAGAAAATAAAGTATTAAATTGACTTTTAAATTAACATTGAAAAGAAACTTGTATGAAATTTTGAGCAGTAGAAACTTCTGAATTAGTCACTGAGTTCTTAAGTATGTCTATACTTGCAGATGTAATTTTAGCCTTATAACAATGGCAGCACCTGCCTATTATCTACTGACGAATTCATGGGAAAATGGAATTACTTCCAAGTGTAATCAAGTTACCATAATTTGTAATAAGAGCACATTTTGAAACTTTTATAACTTATTTGACTTCTGAGAATAGTAAATATTTTCGTATCATGCTCAGGCTTTTAGATGTTGATTTGGTGGCAGGTAAAACTTGTCCTTAAAACTTCTGTTTTGTCAGTTAGCCTTACCATCTTCATGTCTCTTCATGCTTCATTTCTTTAGGTTGTGTGTACTTTGTGATGTCATTGGTGAGAAGGAGGTCGGGAATGAGCCCTCAGAGAATCGTGTACCGGGTAACCTGGCACAGGAGGTCAATCTGTTCGCTTTACATGGGTAGGCAAGTCAAAGAGACGTTCTTAGAGACAGTGGGTATAGACAAAGCCACTTCCTGTGGTGTGGCATTTTTTGATATCATATCTAATTCCTTTATCAAAAGAAAAATTAGATTTCCTGAATAGCTTATGATATGAGGTGGTATTTGAGCACAATTCTAAGAGGTAAATTCTTTTTGTCTCAGTTTGAGTTAAAATGGACTCCATGATTTCAAAGTAAATACGGCAAGTTGTTGCATTGAGGCACATTGCTTAACATCTTTGAGATTCTTTTCACTTATTAAATATATTGAAGTTTACCATTGCCAGGCATTTTACTGTCTTTTAGAATCTCTCTGCAGTCCCCATACCGTTTCAAAGTTAGGTTAGTGAACCAGGGTTTTAAAGGTAATAACTTGCTCTAGGTTGTACAGTGAAGATGGTACAGAACAAAGATTTGAACCCATTCTTTCTTTGGTACCAAATTTCAAACTCTTGTAAGCCAGGGGTACCCAAACTTTAGTGTACAGCAGAGTTGCCTGGAGGGCACATTGCTAGACCTTTGAGTTTCTGATTTTGTGCGGCTGCCTTAGGGTCCAAAAATTTGCATTTCCGTTGTCCTGCTGCTGGTTCTCGGACTATTTTGAGAGCTGCTCCTTAGTACTATGCTGCCTGACCTACTTTGTCTGAGGAGTGAATGAAAGACCTCTCTCTTAACTTTCTCATTGCTGAGACAAATATCCGATACTCATGACTTAAAGGAGAGGTTTATTTTGACTCACAGTTGAGAAGTTTCATTCCTTGCATAGTTGCCGGCATGTGGAAGGAAAGCTATCACTCCATGACGGCAAGGAAGCAGAGCAAGTCAAGAGAGAGGAGCTGGGAAGACAGATGCACCTTTCCAGGTCACAGCCACAACGACCTGCCTTTTCTGACAGATCCCCCCTCC
>PVLD010025488.1:0-23609 GCA_004027595.1 Dinomys branickii
TACAGACATGCAAAATTGGTCAGACAATTAATCCTCTCAACAACAGAAAAATACAAAAAACAAAAAACCAAAGACAAAAAAAAAAACCCAACAATAGTTGCTGCTTTGCATATTGATATCTTCGAAGTGTGTGTTCAGGATAACACATACAGACATACAAGATTGATCAAATAACCCATCATCAATTATTCCTTAGCATTAAGTGATATAATACAATAGTAAAACCATGTTAGCCCTCCTGAATATATGTATATACATATATACATACATACATTTTTAAGGCAACCTTGAAGTTGATGAGGAAAAAAAGGAAGGAAATTTCATTTGATTTGCACAAAAAGTCTTAAAAATGAAATTACAGAAAGGCATATGCTCCCTTGGGGAGTTTTAATAACTGTATTTTCAAATCCTAGTAAGAATTGTCATCTTATGTATTATTTTATCTAAATCTCAAAATAATCAGTGAGTATCTTCTCAGTCTTACCTTTCCTCCCACTCTTATTTATGCCCAGAAAGAGTGAGGTGCAAAGAAGTCATATAATTGCCCAAAGACACAAAAGTCTGTGCAAACAAGGGAATTGAGAAACTTCTGTCTTGAGGTAATTAATATAAATGCTTTTTTCACTATAACAATATACTTCTATACTGCAAATATTTTGTTACCTGTTCATTTATCAGAATTTGCTGCTATGCACATCTGTTCAGTTTAAGAGCAAAACAATCTCCTAATTTCTAAACTATCTAAACAGTTTCTTCTTGATTCTTTGAGAAGCAATCAAAACAAAGGTTTTGTTTATAGAACTAAGGAGAAAATAAGCATTGTAATTCATAGCCCTGCGGTTTGAAGATTGTAAAGGAGTATCTGTTCTTACTTAACCACCACCATCTGATCCTTTTAGAGCTCTGAATCCATCTACATCCTCAGGGCCAGAGCATTCTGGAGCTATCTGTTAACTCCCTCACAGTCCTAGATAAGGACCTCACTAAATTTTGTAAGCTAGAAATACCACTTTCTTCCAAGTCTGCTTGTAATAACAGCATCTGGTATTAGAAGAGGTATGGGTAAATAAAAGCTGTATTTCCAGCCTTTTTTCTTTCTTTTTTGTATGGTGGTACAGATCCATATTTCCAACATTTCAAGGAGACACTCTATCAGTGTCAATACTTTAATATCTTTCTCAAAGAACAGAGAAAGTTAATGGGAGGTGAAAATAGTTCAGAAAAAACGCTACTACTGCAAGAGAATAATGTAATTTTTCTTTTTCTACCAAGTGCCATTCCAGAATAACAAACTGTCACATTTCAGCAGAAACACTGCTATTGCATGTTTCTGTGTCTTTGCGCATGCAATGTTCCCTTTGTCTTAAAAGAGCCTTCCCCTTCCCCACCTTGAAAAGTTCTATTAAGCTTTAAAAAGCTCATTTAAAGCATGCTGTGGTGGTGAATGCCTGTAATCCCAGCACTTGGGAGGCTGAGGCTGGAGGACTGCCACAAGTCCCAGGCTTGCCTGGGATATATAGTGAGAACCTGTCTCAAAAAACAAAAACCAAACAAACCCTATTTAGACTTACCCTCCTCCAAAAGCCTTCCACATAATGCCTCTAAAGATCTGACAATTTCATTTTGTATGCTCTTATACATTTCAGTTAAGTAAGGTAATTTTCATGAATGTGCATCTGCCTCATCTAATATTGTGTTATATCTAGAGGTCCTTGAGAGCTCACTAACTCCTTCTCCAGCGCCCAGTAGAGTGCATGACAAATCGGAGGTGCTTGGGGTAGATGCAGTGTGTCTGTCACCCAAAGGTCCATGTGCTGAAATTAATCCCCACAGTGAGGTGTTAAGAAGGTGGTACTTACTACAACTATGATACTTAGAGGAGGGGCCTTTGGGAGGTGATTAGCATTAGACAGGGTCATCAGAGTCAAGCCTCATGAGCGAACAATACTGTAACAGAAGAGAGAGACCAGAAGAGATACACAGGCACGCTTCCCATCTCTTGCAAGTGAAGCCTGCAGAACCCTGGTCCTCTGCCAGTGAAGGGCATCACCAGATGTGGTCCCTGGACCTGACCAGAACTGTGAGCCCAAATAAACCTCTCTTCTTTTCAAATTACCTGGCCCCAAGTACTTCTACAACAACAGAGAAGAGACTAATAGTGTTCAATAAATGTTTATAATATGAAAGGATGTTTTAAAATAAAGAACAGAGATGTGTCCAGTGACTCATACTTATAACCCCAGCTAGCTGGGAAGCTAAGGCAGGAAAATCACAAGTCTGAGGTCAAACTGAGCAATTTGACTCAAGATAAAAAATGAAAAGAGCTGGGGACATAACTCAGCGGCAGAGTGTCCCGGGGTTCAACCCATATATGCCCCTCATCAAAAAAAACCTTTTAAAGTAAGGAATAGAAATTTGATGGGAAGGGACTAATTTTCATGTCAAGAAGCAAAAAGAAGATGAGAACAAATGGAAGAAGAGATTAAAAAACATGACAGTGTTAGGACCAACGGGTACTTTTTTATCCAAAAAACACCCCTCCTATTTTGCTCCATCAAATCTGTTATTCCTAGTGAATTCTGTAGGTTGATTTTTTCCAAGGTCTAAATTTAACACACTTCTAGGAAAAAAAAAAATGAATGAAAAGCTGTGTTAGCACTTTTCTCTAAGTCCCCCAGTTCAAACTCTACCGTCTTTGGCTGCCTCGACTGCCACAGTCTCACAATTCATCTCCCATCTTCTACCTTTACCTTCTCTCTAAAATGTTTTCCACTATGACCCACTTGATCCTGCTACCTTCTGCTTAAAACTTTTAACAAACAAGAAAATGAGAAGCAAGACAAAAAGAACATTAATAGTACCGCCTAACTTCTTTTTACTCTTAGTTTTGTAAATATATAATTTCCTATAAATGAATCCATAAATAGTATAATCCCAATGAAAATATAACAGAATGTGTTTGAGAAGAGCATGATAAAATGATTCTTAATGTTTCTCTGGAAAAATAACAAAGCAAAAGTAATTTTGCTGGAATTTTCAGGAAATTGGAGTAGGGTGACAATGTAAGATTACCCTTCTAGATAATAAAATAAGGCAACAGATGTAAAAATGTCCTGATTAGGACAGAATCAATCATGACCTGTCAATAGAATAGTATGAAGAGTTCAGGAATAATTCCAAATGCATATGGAAACTGACAACATGAAAATAATGGGATATTTAAAATTAACAGGGAGAGGGCATTTTTTTGTGAAAATATTTTTAAAAAGAGAAAGTAATCTAGAAATGTGCCACCAATCCCTCTACTAAAACAAACCACGGATGAATCAGATTTAAATTTTTAAAAATGAAATAACTAAAAGAAAGTACATATATTTTTTATTATTTTATTATTTTATAAACATGAAGAGAGTACAGCCCTTCTAAGTAGGACCTGACTCAGAAGCCATAAATGGGCTGGGTGTGGTGGTGCATGCCAGTGGCAACCCCAGCTTGGGAGGCTGAGGAAGCTGAAGCAAGAGGATCACAAGGAGTCTGAGGCTAGCCTGGGCTACATAGTGAATTCAAGGCCAGCCTGAGCTTCTGAACTACACAGCAAGACCCTGTCTCAAAATATAAAAAAAAAAAAAAGAAAAAAAAGAAGCCACAAATGGTAAATTCTCAAAAAATTCTATATTTAAAAAAGTGTCATATGTAAACTGAATAAAAACAGCGCTGTCAGAAAACATTTTCAACATTCATATCTTATCACATATATTCACACTTATTAAAATGTAACCTCCACAAAGGTGTGTGTGTGTGTGTGTGCTCCCTGCTGTATTTCCAGGCCTAAAATACTTAGTACATAACAGATACTCGATAAACATTGATTGAATGAGTGAACACCTGACACACACGTCCATTAGAGAAGAGGAATGCCTAGTACAGCACCTGGCACACTGTAAGCGCTTAAAAATGGCTGCTGGATGAATAAATCTAATAAAAACATATTCAAAAGACAAGAACAAAGCATCATCAAAAAATAAAAATAAAAACAAAAAAATTTTAAAGAATCAATAAATTCTTAATGTGCTCAAACTCATAATCTGAAGACAAGGAAATCAAAATTATACTCCATCATTTTTTACTAAGACTAGAAAAGAAATGTAAAGACAATGCTGGCAAAAGTGCTAGTAAATATTCTGACGCTATTTGTATCACTGAAAACCCTAAAAGCTCACTGGTTTAGATGAGAAATGCTCCCCAACAGGCTCAGGTATTCAGAAGTGGGCGTTTCAGAGGGTGCCTAGATCCCGCTGAGTGTGCTGTTATGTGGTTCAGCCCGGTCGGAGGAAGTAGGTAACAGGAAGCACAGTATCCTGACCCGCCTACTTCCTCTCCCTCTCTGGCTCTCTTCCAGTGGACTCTGCTTGCAGAGGTGAGCAGCTTTCTTTGGCCACATTCTTCCTCGCAGTTGTTTCTGCCTCAGAATCACCCCAACCACAGACTGAAACCTCTGAAGCCGCGAGCCAAGGCAAAACTCTCCTGTTAGCTGTGCACCAGGCGTTTGTCCCAGCAGCAGAAAGCGCCCAATACACAATGCTATGACAAGTCACCCGAGACTGGGTCGTTATAAAGAACAAAAATGTATTTCACACAGTTCCGGAAGCCAGGAAGTTCTAGATCAAGGCACCAGCAGTACTGTTGTGTGCTGAGAGGTGAGTCTGCTTCCATGTGAATGCTGCATCTTCCAGAAGGAAAGAAGATGGTGCCCTCAACATGAGAAAGACAGAAAGGCAAGAGGGACCTACAGCAAACCTGTTCAGTCGGTCAGCCTTTCACGATGGATCAATCCACAAAAGAGGGCAAAGCCATACACCTCCCTAAAGGCCCCACCTCTCAACACTGCTGCACTGGGGACTAAATTTCTAAGACCTGAATTTTGAGGAAGTCATCCAGACCATATTACTCTCCCAAATTACTGGCCGAAATATAAACTTTGGTGAAAAAAATGGCAACATCTACCAAAAGTCAAAATTACATACTCTTTGACCTAGCAATTCCATTTCTTCTAATAGCTCCTACTGATAAATTTGCAACAGTAAAAGATCTATGCTCAAAAATATTCAGTCACTTCTGTATAAAAGTAGAAATCTGTCCATATAATAGAATACTTTGTAGTAATTTAAAAACATAAAACAGAGCGTGGTGGCACAGGCATGTAATCCCAGCACTCAGGAGGCTGAGGCAGGAGGATCACTGTGAGTTCAACTCCAGTTGAGACATCATGATTCCAGGCCAGCCTGAACTACACAGCAAGACCCTGTCTTGAGAAAAAAGAAAAAGAAAATTTATTAAAAGGTATGTCAAACAGAGGAAATCAGTTGTAAGAAAGAATTCCGTATTTGTTTTTTAAAAAGTGTACATATGCATATATACGCAGTAAAAATGTTTTTAAAATAGTAGGATACTCTTCAATTATAATACACAGAAGCAGTAAGAAAAGCCACACATAACAATACACACCTGTGATCCCAGCACTCTGGGAGGCTAAGGCAGGAGTTCAAGGTCTTAGCAACCCAGCAAGACCTTGTCTCAAAATTTAAAAAGGGAAAAAAAGAAAAGAAACAGGAAAACAGTCCAATATAAACTGAGGAGTGAATATTTGTGAACATCCTTCACTAAAGGCTGTAATCCATGAGCAAAAAGTACATGAAAAGATGGTTAACAGAAAAATACAAATTAAAAGATTAAGACGACAATGAGATACCACCTATTAGGGGTGAAAAAATTTTAAAATTAAAAAATAAAACCCAGACCCCTCCAGTGCTGATGAGGGCACCACAGGACAAGGAGGTTTGGCAGATGGATACATGGACAGATGGATACATACAGATGGATACAAACTGGACAAGCTGCTCAGGAGTTTTCTACACAGCTGAAACATTCAGCCACATAGCCCAACATTCCCACTTCCAGATACCTAGTCAAGTAAAATAAAAATGTATATTCACATAGGCACGCATGCACGCACGCACATACATGCGTACAAGGGCTGGGTATGTAGCTCAGTGTAAAGGCCTTGTATTCAATCCCTGGTACTGTAATAAGTTAAATAAATTAAACAAAGAAGAAGGAGAAAGAGGAGATGAAAAGAGAAAAGACACATTTCATTTGAAAAACAGAAGAAAAAAGCAAAGAAAATTAAAATAAAGGCAACAATAAAAGTGAGTATACAGAGGCTATTTTAAAAGAAAAATAGTAAGAAAACTTGATGGTTGTGAGTTTGTATTTATGATTTTTTATCTTTATTTCCAAAAAGGACTCTGAGTTCATTTCTTAGATGACACAAACACTTGGACTATAAGCAGTAACAGGGGGAAACATAGGTTAAGCTAAAGATATAGGTGAAATGGAAATCACGCAGAAAAAGGGAAGCTCGGGGCAAAATAATGACGGTTACTAGGTTTCCAAGTGCAGTTCTAGACCTCGTAGCACCCTCAGTGCAAAGAAAAACGTGATGCTTGGAATCAGTAATATTTTGTCTGGTCCAGACACTATGCTAGCACAGGACAAATGGCCAGAATCCCTCAAACCAATTCCTCTGCATCCTACATTTCAAGTGTTGTTAACTATAGTCAAAGATTTAATGGAGTCTACATACTTATCCTGGTGGTTTGCTTGGCTTTTGCTATTGAAAATTGTATTCAGAGTCTGGCACATGCTAAGCACATGCTCTATCAGTGATGAACCCTCCCCCCCACCTACTGTTTCTGATCACAGGCCACCATTTTTCCTCAGAAGAGGCGCACACAACTGTGGATGTTGCTAGTATCCTTCCTTATGCTCTTCCTAACTATCAAAAGTAGGAATACCATACATAAAAGGTTAAACATAAAATATAAAGGACTTCGACCTGAGTTTCAAATACAAGAACCACCACCACTTTGATTACCTGTATTAATGAAAGGAGATATTAATGCAAATAACTTAAGTATGAGAATAATAACCTGCAAATCACCCCCACTGGCTCAACACAGACAATAAATTTGCTCTTAATTGTGTCAGAGCATATCTGCAGTGTAAATCACCCAAGAAAGAAGAAAAGTCTGTCTTCATATGCCAGGTAACTTGATTAGAACCTCCTACCTAATTTCAGTAACAATTGTATTTGTTGGGAAAATTTAACCAATTTATTTAAATCCAGTAGTTAGGTGGTACTCAGCATCTTTCAGTACCTGCATAGATCAACCAGATTGCATAAAAGTATTAGAAGTCACAATTATCTAGAAATTCTATTAATAAACTAATCAGAATCAAACTAACAAAGGCATGGTCAAACATCTCCTAGAATGAAAGAATTACGCATTATGTACAGGATATATCTATCTGTGTCTGTGTCTCTCTGTCTGTCTCTGTGTCTCCCCACCACCCCTCTCTCTCTGTGTTAGCAATTGAGCCCAAGGCCTTTGCATTTAACTACATCACCAGCAAGTTATTGTTTATTTTGACACACTGTCTGGCTAAGTTGTTAAATTGCCTAATTGGGCTCGAATTTATGATTGTCTTGCCTCAGCCTCCAAGGATTACAGGAGTGCCTCCCCATGCCCAGTAAGAAGTACTTTTAGGAAGATAATTAAGGGTTGCTATAATATATTAATGGAAGATGTTTAAGTTTTGTTTTTGTAAACCTGCCTCTGTAACACAAGAGAATCACATAATTTCTTAGCTTTCGTTCCTTTATAAACTAGAGACAATCTTTCACTAGACATTTCTCTCTGAAAACTCTTCAGATTAAACTTCCATCAAGCACAGCTTTAGTACATTTATCAAACCTAGCAAAACCAACAGAGGACACCTCCATCTGCTACAACAAAACAGAGAAAGATAAAGGTCTCCAAACACTTAATAGTGCTTTCCAAAAAAAGGGCCATAAACCTAACACGGCTGAAAGAGAAACGCAATCTGCACTTTGCAGACTTAGACAGGAATTGCTTCAATACTATCTTTCCCCCTCTTCCTCTCCATAAAAACCACCCACCCCTGGTTGTGATGTACAGATCTGTATCCCAAGACTTTTAGGAGATTAGGAACCCACAAATATCAACAAAGACAGGAAACAAGGACCTTTTTCCCACAGAAGCTTTACCAGCATGTCACTTCAATAATTATGTACTAAGTGAACATGGAAATGCAAAAGCTATACCCCACCCCCAGCACAACCGAGACAAAGTAGGTACAACTCAGACTAGGCATAACAACATAATCATCTCTGTTAAACAAAGGTTAAACACAGAGCACCTGAAGGGAACAAGGGATTCACCCCCTGCATCCATTTAGATCATTACCAATGAAAGACAGTAAGTAGGGAACCCTGCAAAAAGCAAAGACCGTATCAAAGAATACCATACTTCACATAGGAGGTACATACCAGTACTAGTGCATCACAGTTATGGTTTGGGGACCAAACAAAAGAATTTATTAAATGCCATCTTTGCATCTAATTTAAAGAAGGGCTAAGAGGAAAGAACATTTCTTTAATTCCAGTAGAAAACAGAAAAAAGGGGAAAGGGGGGATACAACTATATATGTCTTCCATCTTACACTTTATTTTGAATAAATGAAAATTTGTCATTAAAATTGATTAAAGTTGAGCAAAAAAAGTAAAATAATAAAAATAAAATTAAATAGCAATTATCCAAAGATTGAATTTTTAAGGAAAAGGTTATTTTTCTTTCAAAAAAGATTCACATAAAAATTTTAAATAGACCTCTCTTGGTCTTTTATAATTGTGTGTATATTGTGGTACCATATAAAACTTCAAGAACATTGAAAATGCAGACATAAGTAAAAGGAAGATATATCACCTTCATTTTTTATTGCTAATGAAAAAAGAAATTCAAAGAGTTACTACAGGATGTTAGCAGAAGTAACAGAGATAAATAATTTTTCTTAGCTGCTAACATTTTGCTTTGCTGGGGTGGGGAAGAAGAGCAAATGAGAATGAGCATCCGCGTAGGTCCAAAGCTGTAATGCTCGAGGGGAAACAGTAATTTGTTGGGGCAGGGTGTCTACCACAGGCAGCTCACTCCCAAGCCATACCTTCAAATTCATACGACACCTACCACTCATTAAAATGAGTATCGCTAATTGCTTAGGAGTCAATTGTGGTGTTCAGTGGTATTACAAAGACGCTTAAAAAGGAATGTTCCGTTCGGAAATCAAAATTATTACTCTGAGCATTTTTTCTATTTTTTTAACTTCTAATCATCATATAATTGATACTTCACACAAATCCCTTAGTTTCTTCCTTCGAACAACAAAGCCAGAATTTATCTAGGCCCTTCTTTTTCTTCATCCTCATTGCTATCGTTTTCCCACACCGTCTTCCCTTCAGGAAAAGTCACATTTTCACATCAGCATGCTTCCAGGAACACCATAATTTACTCTGGAAGTTACAACCTCTAACTTTGAAAAAATACTTAAAATTGATACAAGAAAAACCAGAATTGTTCATTTTTCTCTAACGAAAATCTTATATACTAATAAGTGGGCATTTTGGATAGAAAAGATAGCATCACTGAAGTCGGGCAAAGCTAAACATGACCTTGCTCCTGTTATAATCAGATGGCCCGCTAAAGATCCCTTCCAATCAAACAACAGGAAGAGTGAGCTAAAGCACGTAAAAATAAAATTGGGCTACACGCCAGTTCTCATCACTATCCACCGGGCGATTTTCTAACCAGCAATAATCACTTATCCCTTGGAATTTTAACATAACAGGGTCAGGGTCAGGGTATCTTTTTTTTTCCCAGAATATCTTTTGAAAAGTTTTTTCCACAAATTTCTTGCTAATTTTTTCTAACAAGAACCTTGTCTAGGGCTTCCTCCTCACTCTTCTTTCCAAACTGCTGCCAATCATTTTGTGAACTAGGAATCTCTGAGTCATGAGCCCAGACATACCGTGCTATGTAAACACTTCACATTCTCACTCTTAAGAATATGTAAAATAGGGTTTGCTGTTTGATTTGTTCTCTAAACCTGTACTAGCATTTTGTACTTATACTGGCAAAAGAGAATGCTATAAATACCTCCTTCTTACAGCCTTCCACGAAAATTATGTGTACTTCATAGCTATGTCATCATTAATACGGATTGATTAAATTGTTTAAAAAACATAATCAAAATTAAGTATAGGCTCTTTCACTGTAGTATCTTCAGTATAAAATTATTAAACACACATACACCTCCCATATTCATAATGTCTTCTGTTAGAAGCTGCAGAGAATTCTTTCCTTTTGAAATACTGAGAACTATGTTTACAGAGATAAATTTTGATAATCAAAATTCCCAATATACTATAGTTCTTTCAGTAAAACACAAAATGATAGTTGTAATGTCAAATTAAAACTGAATGGTATGAAATATTGTTCTTGGTGATAAGCTTAATTCACTGTCATAAGTCTTAGTGCTAAACACTGTAAATATATTTTTAAAAGTATATTACTGAGCATAGAGCTATGGCGCATGCTTACAACTCTAGGAGACTACAGTAGAAGGACAGCAAGCTCAAGCCCAGACTGGAAAACTTAGTGAGACTCTATCTCAAATTTTAAAAAATAAATAAATATTAACCAAAAGGTCTGAGTATATAGCGCAGGGTGAAAATCCTTGGTTCAATTTCTAGTACCATTAAAAAAACAAAAGCATCTCACTTGTCAATCACACATATTATAATTCTCACTGATGTTTTGGGAAGCCCAAATGTTTTGTATTTAAAAAATCATACAGGTACAATCTACTGAGTAATCTGGGAAAATAAGAGTTTAAAAGTGTAAGCGTAACGGAAAAAAAGTAAACTCATTTATGATTATAAAGCTGAAAAGGATACTCTTTGGCTATTTTTAATACTCCCAACTCCTAAAAGGCTAGAAAGGAAATAATTTCAGAAGCTTAAGTTTTTCTGGTTTTCACTTCTGGTTCCATGTTTTCTAATCTCTTTTAAAAGTTTCTCTAGCTGACCAGATTTATGCGTGTAAAATCAAAGGCAAAACTGCTTTAAATTACTAATCAGGCTCTTTCTGGTCGGTTAACACTTCTTTCCACGTTCTGTTGGATGGAAGGTGAGGGCATTGAGGGTGTCAAGCACTGGTGATGTCAGCAGACCATGAAAAAGTACTTCTGTTGATATTTTTAAATACAATAACACAGTCTTCATTATTCTAGCAATAAAAAATTCCAGTGTTGAAGGTGCTAGTCCTACCACCATAGTTTTTGAGACTCCTCTAATTTAAATGTCTTCTTTTTATAAATCAGGCCAGTTCTAACAATAATTGCATATGGTCACATCACCCCTTTCAAAGTGAGCTCAACTTCACTAAAAAATAAGGAGACTGTTTTTCATGGTGATGCTTTACAGATTAAATGCTTTTAAAATACGCAAGTCACCTAACATGACAATCTGACTCACACATGAGATACTTAATGTCAGAATTGCCTTCTTGAAAAATTCTGCATTATGCAACTTTGACAAGGTAACTAAAATAAAGATATTTTGAATGTACATATTGAATGTTGCTGTGTGCATTTTTGTCTCCATTCTTAGGATTGCCAGACTTTTTTCCAAATAGGAGGCAAAAACTGAATAGGAAGAAAAATAGCAGGCAAAACCTGAAACAGAAAAGCAACACAGATGTTGTTGCTCGTACTTTATTTTATTTTAATTAATTTGATTCTTTTATCTCTTGTTATTATTTTCCCAAAAAATAACAATTTACTTGTGTCATTTATTTTACAGGAGCCGTGTCCAGCATTAAGCAGATACAGCATGCCAAAAGTACACTTAAAAGTGGTTCTTTTATGGCTGAACATTTTACTTTTAAGGCTTCACCTGTAACAATTATGAATTATTTCACACAACTTAAAGGTTTCACTGGGTCAACTTTACATGTAAGCATACTTTCCTACTGTTTACTCTCCTCCCTATTACGTTTTCCACGCCAAGGAGCCCACTGGCAACTTTCTGCATGCCGCGTTTACTTCGCAAGGATCCCTGTCGACCCTAACACCCACCCTCCCCAGAGAGACCCAGCACTGTTTACGTAGACTTGAAAACAATACACTTCCTACTGCCTTTTTTTTTTTTACATCAGTTACAGCCAGGCTGGGGAAGGGGCTGGGGGTGTTGGGTTTCTTTCCTTCATTCCTCACTCTTTAATTTAAAGAGTTCTGGTTGTTTTATACCTTAGCAGCTTTATTTTTTCTCTGGATTGACTAATAGAGTATATTTAAATAATTTTTGCCAAGTTAATGTCCTTCCTTTTTTACACATGTATCTGATAACCAGAATCCACAGTGTGTAATTAAAACTGAGCAGATTATGTTACCTTTTACCAGAGTAACTCGTACTGGGCACAATTTCATTGTTTTTTTGTGATTTAAATACACAAAAAACAAAATGTTACTTTGCACACGGTTAAACTGGCTAATCTCCAATCATCTTCATTGGCAGTAACCCAAATGATTTGATGCTTGGTTTTGTTTTCATTCCGTTTTTCTTTTAAAAAAAAACTATACAGTATTATATATACATGTACAGTAAGTCAGTTGTTTCCTTATTTATATAAAATTACTGAAAACATTCAATTTTTAAAATACAATTTTAAAAATACTATAACCTCAATGCCAGTTTTTTGAAAGCCACATCATCTTTTGGTCAATTTGGGATTTTTTTTTAATTTCAGGGATCTCAGAATTAACTATGATAATCATTTTCAACAAAATGTATTATTAAAGCTGAAATCCTAACACCTAACAAATAATAACAAATTTCACTGATTTTTATCTAAAATCGAATTAGCTAAATGTATTCCATTGATGCAGTTATAAAAATGTCATATGTAAATGACACAAACAAAAAAATCATATTTCAAATTTTAAAACCTGTGAGCTTCCAAAAGTATGTGTGGAGTTTGGCTCCTTAAGATTTACTTTCCTGCTTCCTCCCCTTTTCATCTTAGCTACCACCCTGCAACAGCACTCACCAACACATACGTAAAACAGATCACTTAGGCTAGTGGTATTTCAGTATGTCGCCCCTCCTCCTCCACTTAGACAGCCTTGCCTTTATATCTATCTGGAGGTTCCCATGGCAACACTCACTGACACCAATACAATTTCCAACTGAAATGTGAGCTGCTAAAATCTAAATGGTTCAGTATTAAATAGCACACACCCTAATGAGTAAGCACATTTTTCCTATTGTTTTTTAAAATGAAACAAGCAGATTTCCAAAAATTTGGCAAAAAAAATTAATACTATAGAAATAACTAGAAAAATAATGTCATTGTAGACAATTACATATATACATATCATTACATGAGATTCGCATTTGTTTATTCTCACTACATAACAATGACATGCTAGGCCAATTACAACTACAAATAGTGTAATTTTTACTAATCCAGTTACTGTATCAAATTTGATTTTTTAAAAATGTTGGCTACATAGCTCAAAAAAACCCTGATGAGAAATTCTAACACAACAAGCCAAGAAGCAGTTCATGGACAGCAGGAGGCAATTCCAGAACACAGGCATAATCTATAAAGAGAAACCACTACAGCTTTTTGATGTTAAATAAGTAGAAATATTAGCAAACAACAAAGCTAAGAAGCAGACTGTTGTATCAAGTTTAAAAGTAAAATATTGAGGGTCAAATGTCATGAATACCTTTGTCTAGACTACTTTCAAATGTGAAATCATAATTTTTAAAACAAAAGGTCTCTCTTGGAAATATTGAAGGGTATATACATTTAAATGTAGTACAACACACATTCCAATCAGTTATTCAAACTGTAAAGGAGAAAAAGGATTTTCATGCTGTTTTTAAATGCAACCATCAAGGTGGGAGGTCAAACATCTACTCTGAAAACATATACGTTTTCTTAAACAAGAATATGCACATTAGGAAGCCTCAGAGAAGAGGGAAGACTAGAGGATGAGTAACATTTCATAAAGCTTTCTGAGAAACGATCAAAGCTAGGCATTAAACATCTCTATGGTGAACATGCTTTTTAAAACAATAAAAAATCATTAGAATATACACTAAATCTTATTTATTTCAAAAACATATCTTAGCACCTGGATAGCTGTTTTAAATAATTTGTTTCTGCTGCAGTTTATTAACTTACATTTATAGGTTCATAAAAATAGAACATGAATACACATTTTAATGAAAAATATCTCACTTTTATAAAATTTATAATGAGCCTTTTTTTCTTTCACTTTTACATTATCACATTTTAAAAATGAACTGATTCAAAAATTATAAAGACTCCCTGAAAACCAGTACAGGAAACTCAAGAATTTACTTTCCCAAAAACAGCTTTTAAGACATGAACATGAACTGCCTAATGAATCTCATAGTTAGGCTTGTGAAAAGGACCAACTTACACCTTTAAAAGGTCTCTCCATCTTTTTAAAAATTTCCATACAGTGAAACTTGCTGACACTTTTTTTATGGTGTGTGTGTTTTCTACAAATACTTTTTGAGGGGCCGTGTGCACACACATATGTGCACATGCATGGGGGGCAATTTGCAGCTCAAGGAGTTTTGAAATCATTGTGAGGATTTTTATAGACAGACTGCCCTCACTCTACTATCCAGACAAGGAAAGCAAAATAAATAAAGTTCAAGGTTCATTTTACTTTAAAAAAAAAAAAAAGGGGGCTGGGGATATAGCTCAGTGGAATAAGCGCTTGCCTAGCAACCGCAGGGTCCTGAGTTCGATCCCCAGTACCGCAAAAAAAAAAAAAAAAAAAAATAAAAATAAAAATAAAAATAAAAATAAAAAAAAAAAAAAAAGCAATTCTGCAAGCATTTCATTTTAGTTTACTTTCATTTCAACATTAACAACCTACACATAAATATTTACATAATTCAGAACTTTGCAATTCTTCAGAGACATTTAATCAACATTGCAACTAGAACTATTTTTTAAGTCAACTTCAAACGCAAAATCTCAATATAGTGTATTATATCCTGTCAAACAAAAAAGAATGTATTTTAAAATCCTCCTTTTATCACAAGCAGGTTTGGATGCAATGCCACCTGGTGGCACAGATAAATTCTTAACCAGGCTTAGATTTTTAGAAACTGAACTGTTTCAAGAAATACTGGCCATCCATTTTGACTATCTGACCTTCATTCCAAACAAGTTATTTACCTCACAACTGAAAAATAATTTTTAATTTTAGGATTTTGCACACAATTAACTGCATGCATGGCTGCGTACGACAATTTCTTCAAAGTTTAACTGTCATAAAAGAAGCAAAATATTTTCATAAACCAAAATTGTATCAAAGCTTTAATTTTTAAAAGACAAAACGTTGAAGGGGAGGTAGGAACGGAGTAACTAAGTTGCTTTGTAAAATTACAATGTATAATTAATTCCATGGTAAGAATGTTTTTATGGTGTGTTTTGGTGACCTTTTATTACCATCAAGTTCACAATGCTGGTGGGCTGCCTTTTAATCCCTCCGCAGACAAAGGCCCTAAATAAACACAGATCCCTTCCTGGGAAAAAGTCCACTCTGGTTAAATGGTAAGGAAATGAGTAAATCATTAGTAATCTTTAAAGCCAAAGCTATAAACTCAAGTTACCTTAAGTTGAAATGAAAGTGTCCTGCAAGAGTTTCAAAGTTCTGTCACAGATAGAAATCTCCAGCTCTTGACTCCAGACTAGGCGCCAGCTGATAAACAAACAATTTAAGTCAAGAGCTGGAGAATTCCCAGCTTTTTCATTTAATGGCTTTAGCCAAGAGTATTTATTGCCTCTAGTTTTATTCTCACTTAGCTCTAAGAGGAAATTTAAACTCATCATTATCTTAAAGCCCCATATGGGTAGCAGTCAACTCACCTGATGCCGCTCCTCTTACTCTGTACCAGTCTGAGTCTCTACTAGAAGTGATGTAATATTACAAACTAATTAATTAATTACAGCTTTAAATTGACTTTTTAACAGGAAAAAAAATTTGTTCAATATAGTTTATATTTTCACTTGTAATAGTAACAATTCCAAAAAGTTTAACTTTACAGTTTTTAGTACTACAGCTAAAATGGGAAAGGACAAAGGTGTACCACCACCACCACCACACCACACCACTGGTGTTTCTGCTCTCACTCTCTGGCGGGCTCTATCTTACCCTTGTCCACAGCACTGACTAACAGGTAAGGTAACTTTCCGGTATCAAATGTACACTCTTCCTATCCACTTCCAGTGCTGGATCCAGCGCTGAGTAGTCTATTTCCTAATGGAGTGCAAGCTTTAAGATATAAATGTCCAATCATGAAAACCTGTTGATTTTGGGTGAGTACTAATAAGAATAGAAAAGTAGTCTAATAATCTATTAAAGACCATAAGATACCATCAAATATTTCTAATGCTGTTTTAATAAGCTTGCTATGGAAGATTACAGGTCTCAAAGTCAGAATTATGTAGCTGCTTTTATTCCTTTCTCATAATTACCAATTACTTTGAGACAAAAACTCATCTCTACCCAGGATTTTACATCAAAATATTTCTTTTAACTATCTGAATGTTTGAGGATATTTAAGAATTATGGTAAACAAACCATCTTTCTTCCTCTAGCTGCTTATCTAATGAAAGAATGCAAGAAACATTTGATAGCCTAAGGTAAAGGGTTAGTAAAATATGTTATTAGTGCATTAAAAAATTCTTTTCCTCCCATTTCTTAATTTCCAGAAAGTTTTACAAACCTATCTTGACTGGGAAAGCCAATTAACTACTTCAGTGTTTGCCAAGACTGTTTTTTCTACTTTTTTAATATATGGACATAGTACATTAAAAATGTTGGCTTGAGAACAAGTATTACACTTTACACATAATAATTAGGAGCAATGAAAAAAAAAAGAATTAGGAGCAATGAAATTAATTAATTATAAAATTATTTGAATGCCTGGCCTCACATTGTTTCATTTTTTAAAAATTCTCTACTACCAATGCATTCTTAAAGGCTACAATGGATGAACAATCATGATGACTGCAACCAATAGTCTGTAATATAATAAAAGAAGATGTATTGCTCCTATCTGTGGAGCTAAATACAAAACAACACCAACTCTTCATTGTTAGATCAGATTAAACCCTTTCAAGGCAAGAGGTGAGGCATGTCAGCCACCATACTCACCTTGGTCCTGAAGAAACATAAATACTATGAAATTTACATGTGAATTTCAATTTCATAACCAGAAGACCCAAATGAATTACAAAACAAAATGGAATCAAATGAAAAATACAGTTCAGATTTATGCTTAATTTGACATGCTTTTCATATGCTAACATTATCAAACTTTCTTTAAGAAAATCAGACATCTAGAAAACTACCAACAGGGTCCTTGTCAAATTCTCGGTTCTGTCTCTTCCTCCTACCTGACCCACGCAATGCTATCCATGAATCACAAGCAAAACAAAACAAAGACATAGAGCATATAAAGTATAACGGAACTAATTTCACAAGGCTTAGAATAGATGTTAAGGAAAAACATTATGTAAAATTAGTACGTAGATTTATTTGCTAAATCTACTTCACCTTTACATAAACATGACTAGGCAGTCCTAAACTATGTAATCAGACCCAATTGTGTCTGGTCTGACTTACATCCTGAATGGCAATTAAAGGACATTAAAAATACCCTAGGATTACTCCAGGCAGGACCCCTGCCTTACCCATACACTTTCCAGTATAAGAGAACACAGGATCTCTCCTTGGAAGGGCAGTGGAAATTACAACACAGCTATTACAATTTGACCTTCAGATCTAGAGATGAAGGAATTGAAAACTGAGAGTAAATTTTTAGAAATAAACTAGGTCATTAGCAGTACTTGTTACTAATAAATATTGATAGCAACAGTGAAAACAGTAAGTAAAGCGATCACTTGCACATCCTTTAACCCAGTCTTCTTAGGAGACAACTGGTAGAGCTGACTCAACTGTGCTATCTTGGGCAATGAGTCAGTAGTCTTCTTTTTCTATGTTAAAAGCTTACTAATAAAAAAAAAAAAATAAATAAATAAATAATAAAAGCTTACTAACAACTTAGGCAGGGACACTTATCTGTGATGACAGCTGTAAAGGAGTCTTAGTATGCCAAAGGATGTAAGAAGATATTTTTATGGATACCTCTTTTTCAGAGTTAATTTCAAAGAATCTTTGGAAATTTATTTACCAAACATTTATGAACTACCTATAATGTAGTAAAGGTAGAAAATCCCAGACAAAAGATATCCTCCAAAAATAAATGTTATTTAATAGAGTGGTTTAGTAAAATTATGGGTAAATAATCGATAGCTAATTAATTGACTCAATATTGTATATTGGTATTGCTGAATCATAAGTCACTTCTAAGGAAATGGATTTGTCCATCAAACAAAAAATGTATTCTAACTATTTTAGTTACTAAAACTTTAAATAAACCAAATCAGACCAAGGAGGGTCTATTACTTTATTTAACAGATAGAGTAATTTAAGTCTCATACAAAAATTAATGTACAAAGTACTTTAAACTTTATAATAACAGGAATTAGCAATTTAAAAGTAACTTTAAAAGGCACAGTAACAATAATATAACTCCTCAAAAGGAAGGGCTCATAAAAAATAATTTTACCCAATGTTTCAAAACAATAAAAAATTATTTTAACAACTTATTGAAGTATATTTGATATCCCAAAGCCCATACATGTTTAATATATATAATTTGATGAGTCTGGACAAATGCATACACCCATGAAACTATCACTATGATTAAGATAATAAATACCCCATCACCTCCCAGGGTCCTCAATCTTCTACCCTATTATTGTTGGTGGTGATTTGCATTAAGAACAATGAATATAAGATCTAACCTCTTAACAAATATTTAAGTACAGAATACAATATTGTTAACTAGAGACACTATGCTATAACAGTAGAGCTTTAGAACTCATTCATTGTGTATAAGTAAAATACATTATTACCGAGGTAGGAATAAAATGTAACTACTGTGCAATCAAACAGCTTGTGAAAGCATTAAAAATAACATGTATTTTGATAGTCCTTCCCCCCAACACATAATAAACCAAGGCAAATTCATTCTATGAAATTTGATAAAAGAATTTGCTTTTGTACAGAAATAGCAATGTTTCAGCCCAAAGCCAAGTTATAAACCTAAGAAAATGTTTTCATAGAAATGCCAACAAACCCTTAACTATAATAGTGTTAGGTGCCAAAATAGAAGTAATTTTTGTTTTTGTGGTCTCTTTACTATAAATTGGATACAGATCTAGTGGAAAAATGGTAGCAGGCAGTTCAGGGAAAGGAAAAGCCAAGACTTCCCACTTGATTTTAAAAACTATAATGGAGTCTATGTGAAACTTTCATTGAGATTTAGCAAACAAGGGGCTGGGGATATAGCTCAGTGGAATAAGCGCTTGCCTAGCAAGCGCGGGGTCCTGAGTTCGATCCCCAGTACCGAAAAAAAAAAAAAAAAAAAAAAGAGATTTAGCAAACAAGTCTAGCAATCTAAGGGAAACTTCTTAATAGGAAGCCTCTTCTTACTCCTGTATATTCTAAGATTATCTCAAATTACTAAGTCTTAACCCAGCTGAGAATAAAATTTGATTTCCTGGTAAGGAATGGTTATATAAATAGGTACACACGTGTTCAATTATTTAATTTTCACGCTAATTCCTAACTGGAACAATTCAGTTTTGTGAGTCAATGAGGCTTATCAGCAGGGAAAGCCTGGGGCTAACTACAAGCGCCACTTCAGAGTCGCTTCAACTTCAGTTTCCCATGCAAACCTATAGATAGATTAGGCAATCAGCAAGTTTACCTTCAATTATTCAAGCACAGTTAAGTGTTATAATGATGCCCTTGGGGTAGAATGAACAATATTTGGTCATTAGCTACAGCAATAGTTTTAAATTTGCCTTGTCTAGCATTCATTATAGAAAAGAGTTGATCAACTGGAACTAACCCTGTGGCAGTGGATATACTCCCCCCACACACGAAGTTTTTATTACTTATACCTAGGTGCCTCCCCAGCCTCATAAGCTCACAGGTGGGATGACTGGGAGCTGACTGCACCATGGGGGTGTGTGATACTGGGCCACGGGTGTGCCATGCTGGAATTGGTTTAGCATAGTTCTAGGTGTGGATGATGGACTTACTGAAGAAGGAAAACCCACCCTGGGTGTGGGTGGCACCAACCAATTCCAACCTTAGATGGAATGAAAAGGGAAAGAAGGAAGCCTCACTGCTTCCTGCCTGCCTTCCATAAACTGTTTCTCCTCTGCCGTATCCCTCTTCCATGCTGCCTTGCCTTGGAGCCAGCCAACTATCAATTAAAACTTCTACACACTATGAGCCAAAATAAACCTTTCCTCTTCTAAGCTGTGGTTGCCGGACATGGTGTCTTAGCAACAAAAAGTAAGACAAAAGTGCATGTATCCAAAGTAGTATGACTAAACATTTGACATTAAATGAAGATTATAAATTTCACAAAGATGTGATTTGCACAAGATAGACTAGGATATCATACTTATGAAACCAGTATCACCTGGCTAATTTACATAAAGTCCAGTTATCCTTCTAATACTATGTTAAACACATAGTATTAGACACCTGGGGAGTCAAATATATGTTATTCAGTTAACAAACTCTGAGTTAAACTACCAATTAAATCCTGGTGATACAACAATAAAAGCTCCATAAACATACCAGCTTGCTCATCCCTCAGAGCTCACACAGAGCAGCTCTCCCCACTGAAACACACTGTTCTCCTGGACTTCTGCCTCCCATCTCTGCTTAAATATCACTTTCCCAGAAAGGGCATCGACCATCTCTATGTAAAAGAGCCCTCCCATTAGTCTCTAGTTCCTTTACCACTTTTGAAATTATTTTTGTGTGTTTACTTTCTCTACTTCTACTACACACAGCTCCCACAGGCCAAGTCCTAACCCTAGTGCCTAGTACACACCAAGCACAGAGAAAGCTGTGTTTATTCTATGAAATGAAGAACGAGGCATTTCTCTTGGGGTCAGAGTGCCATCAGCACAGAGAAGAACAGATAAAAATGTATAAAGAGAAAACAGAATATAATGATGTAAAAATTATATAAACACAATAATTTTAAGTGTAAGATAGTTCAATGAAGAAACAAATGTAGATCTCAGTTTTTGGTTTCCTTCTCTTTCTAAAAGTTCCAGGCTCTCTTTAACATCCAAGGAAACTTTTTAAAATTTCATTAACAGAAGTATAATGATGACAAAAAATAAACTAAAGATGGTAAAAGAAATATATAAAACAACCAAATCCCTTTTTTATTGGCTAAATATTTGCTAAAGAACTGTCAAATTTGTAATTTGTCAAGAACTGGAATTTGGGAAACCAAATTCCTTTCACTTCTCTGGGATATTACTGAGAACTATCTAAGGGGTTTCCAACTGATCTTTAACATATATTTACAACTCCAGGCCTAAAATTCCTTCTTTGCCCCAGAATCTGCTGTATAAATTAAATTTAATGTTATCTCTCTCTAAATATCCATAAAGCTGAATATGAGCTAAGTCAAGACAAGTATTCAGTGGCCCTGAATCAAGGCCAGCAGTTTTCTGTAGCTGTTGGTTTCAAGCAGAAGCCTAAAGTGCTATCTTTCTATGGTCTGTTGGCCATTTCAGAACTTTAGAAATGTAATGGTCAGTTCACTAGAAAGTAACAAATAACTAAATAAATTTTACGAGAGGTCTTCAAGATGGCGACCGGGTAGACAGCAGAGAGAACCTTCCAGAGGAATGCCACTCAGACAAAGGAATATAGGAATATAGCAACATGTGAAGGACAGAAGGGAAAGAGGTGGGTATCCTGAACTCAGGAAGGATCTGAAATGGGAATGGAAAGCCTCGGAAAGACAAAGCAAAACCTCTGCTGGAGGAAAGGATCGGAGATCCCCCTGGCGCAGTCGGGGGGAGAGGAAAAGGAGGAAGTCACCGCTCCAAGCACATCCATGGCCCGTGCCCTCATTCCGGCATTTGAAGCTTCAGCTTCAGACACGCACACTCACGGAAGCCTCCCGACTCGGCCAGGGGAGAGCAGAGTTCTGAGAGCTGGTCCAGGGCTGGAGAGAGGAGGGCACAGCCAGGAAAGGAGGCAATGGCAGTCAGGAGCAGTTGTCGAACCCAGTGTGAGAATGAGAAGTTACGACAGCCACTGGGGCAGAGTCCCCACCCTGCGGCAACCTTCCTAGTCAGCACCTGGAGAGAATCAATGCAACTAGTACACAGCCCACCACAACTGGCTCTGCACCTGCCCCGAGGCGGTGGCCCCCTGCCTCTCTGCTGGGTGAGCAGCTACCGGCGGAAAGCAGCGCGGAACCTCAGCGGTGAGCCGCAACGGCTCCCAGGGATCCGGCCGAGGAGCGGACAGGGGCTCGAGCACCGCAATGGGAGGGAGATGTAGATGGAGGTGGATCGTGTGGCTCCACACCCTTCTCACTCCAACATCAGGCAGGAAGCATGAGCTGGGTTGCCGGGGCTCAGCTCCCACCCTGAACTCTCTCTGGGAGCACCCTGAGTCTCAGCAGCTTGAGCAAGCACCGCCTGTTCCTGGCAACAATGGGACGAATCCACGGTCTTCAGGACTCACTCCAAACTATTAATGTGAGCGCCAAGAGGGTCTCCTTACAGCTTGCACATGTGAACCTTGCATGCACCCATAGCAACAAATTAGATGAAAAGCAGCAGACCGGGAGTCTGAAAAACAACTACATACTCTATACAGCAGATCCAAGAAAATCCTCCAACTCTATTCTAGAACTAATCTTTAAACTCAGTTCATACCCTGAACTAACAAGAGCGAGAACAGGCCAGGGAGATTTCAAGCCCTTATACCAAGCATCATAAGTTCGTACAATGCCCAGCTGCAGGGGGTGGGGGGGATGGTAATACTGGAGATCAGGAGGAGGGAGGAAGAGAAGAAAGGGCCTCCGGCATTGAGGCAACAGGACAGAGCCGAACGGGTCACCGAGGGCACCCCAACGGGGGCATGTGCCCCATGGCTGCTCCGCTGTGGGCCCCATGGCTCCTCTAATAAGGGTCCCATGGCTGCTCCGCTGTGGGCCCTGCAGCTGCTCCACTGGGGGCTCAGTGGCTGCTCCACTGTGGGCCCCGCTGAGGGCGCCCCACGGAGTGGACCCGCCCCCACCCATAGCACAGCGACGGGGCAGAGCCAGGCGGTCCACTGTGAGCATAGGTGCTTTTCCACCTCCGACCATGGCAGTTTATATACACCCATGTATGCTATAGTATAGTATGAGGCAGCTATATCTCTTCCCAAGGCGAGAGTCCAGGGGTATAGATAAACCCAGGAATACAGTTATTATCACAGGGAAGATGACTGATTGAGTGGTAGGGCAACGGAGATGAGGGAGGAGAAAATTGAATGATCAAATGGGCCATCATCTGTGTAACTGAGTAACATGTGAAGGTAACATTATGTAGGACAGCATCCAGAGCTAATTCCCTTCTATGTTCTCTATAATTTGTATTTCCTCAATCATTTTTGTATTAACAGAA
>PVLD010025489.1:0-23658 GCA_004027595.1 Dinomys branickii
CTGTCTGACTAAATTTGCATGTCTGTATATGGGTCCATACATCTGCAAATCGAAGATATCAATGGATAAAGCAACGACTACTGTTGAGACCATATCACCTTGTCTGTAGATTGGTTGTGATTGTACTATTTTCTGTGATAATGGGTGTCTGTTTGTCAATATGTTTTTGTACTTTTATGTTTCTAAAAAAAAAAAAAAAAAAAAAAAAATAGAATTTGACTGTAAGCCCTGCCTGCCCACAGCCATAACCAACTAGCGAATCTAGAATCCCTGGCTAGACTAAATATCTCTTCCAAAAACTTCTATAAAGGCCGAAAGAGGTAGCTGCTTTCTTAAGTGTTCAGACACTAATGCAAGAATCACCAGAATCAGAATTGCAGCATTACAAAAACATGTAATATACTTCCAGTAACAGATTCTAACAAAATGGAGACGCTCATAGACTGAAAGGGTGGAAAAACGCTAAATATTCCAAATGATAAAATGCAGCTCAAAACCAAAATCAATTTTAACTAAACTGTAACAATAGAAAAGGTAGTTATAATAGTTTACCAGGAAGATTTAATACTTATAAATGTATATGCATGGAATGTAGGAACCTCTAAAACATAGAAAGCAAATATTGAATGACTTGAATGGAGAGGTAGATTGCCATACAATAATAGGGGACTTGCATATCCCATTTTTAACAATGGGCAAAACAATCAGATAGAAAGTTAATTAAAAAAAACCACTGGATTGGGACTATAAAGCAACTGGGCCTATGCAATACATAGAGAACATAGCATCCAACAACAGCAGAATACACCTTCTGAAACTACATGAAACATTCTCCAGGGTTGAGCATATGTGCAGACTCACGTTTCCAGCTACAAATTAAGTCCTAATAAATTTAAGAGGATTGAAACCACATGACCTATCTTTTTCTATCACAGTGGTATAAAATTAGAAATCAGTAGTGAGAAGTTCACAAATACATGGAAGTTGAAAAATATACTTCTAAACAAACAATAGGTCAAAAAAGAAATTGAAAGGGAAGTCAGAAGACATCTTGAGACAAACTAGAACAGAACAGAAACAATATACCAAAATATATGAGGGACATTTATGTAGCAATAAATGCCTATTTCAAAACTAAAGAAAAAAGAAATAGCTCAAGTAAATTGCCTTACACCTAAAGGGATGAGATGAAGAACAAAATAAACCCAGAATTACCTGAAGGAAGGAAATACAAAGAGAAGGGAAGAAATAAATGAAACATAATAAAAAAATTTTTTTAAATCAACAAAATCAAAGTTGGTTTTTAAAAAAGAATCAAAATTGACTCCTGGACTGAGGAAAAAAAAGAGAGAAGACTCAAATAAATAAAATAAGAAACAAAAGAGATGTTGCAATGGCTACTATGGAAATACAAAGGGCCATAAGAAACTACTATGAACAATTACATGCTAACAAATTGGATAATTTAGAAGAAATGGATGATTCCTAGAAACTTGCAGCCTGCCAAGATTGAATGATGAAGAAATAGAAAATCTGAACAGACCACTAATGAATGAGGACATTGAATCACAAGCAAAAGCTATCCCAACAGAGAAAATCCCAGAACCTGATGGATTCATAGCTGAATTCTAACAAATGTTTAAAGAACTAGTAATATCAATCCTTCTCAAACTCTTCCAAAAAGCTGAAATTGAGGAAATTCTTCTGAATTCATTTTATTAGGCCAAAAGTACCCTGATCCCAAAGCCAAATAAGAAACCACCAGGAAATAAAATTACAGGTTAATAACTCTGCTGACTATAAATGCAAGTCTTCAACAAAATATTAGTAAACTAAATTCAACAACACATTAAAAAAGATTATCAATTACGATCAAGTGGGAGTTATCCCTCAGATTACAAGGGTGGTTCAAAATGCACACATCAATAGATGTGATTATACCACATTAACAGAATCAGGGATGAAAGTCATGTCAACACATGCAGAAAAAGCAAATGACAAAGTGCCATATCCTTCCAAACAAATATACCTGAATAGGTATAGAAGAACTGTACCTCAACAAACAAAGGCTGTAAATGACTAGTTCACCCCTAACATTATATTCAATGATGGAAAAACTAACATTTCCTCTAAGAACAGAAATAAAACCAGGATAACTACCAGCATCAGTTCTTTTTATAGTCCCGGAAGTCCTAGATAGAAAAATTAGGCAAGAGAAAGAAATAACAGACATCCTAATAGGAAAAGAAGAAGTGAAATTGTCTCTGCTGATGACATGATTGTTTATGTGGGAAACTAAAACTTGCGCCAAAAACTGTTAAAACTGACAAATTCAATAAAGTTTCAAGAAAGAAAGTCAACACCCAAAATCATTGGCATTGATGTTCACAATAACAAACTATTAAAAACTAAATTAAGAAAACAATCCCACTTATATCAGCAGAAAAAATTAAAGTACTCTAAATTTAACCAAGGAAGTAAAAGATCATAAAACTATGGAATATTAATTATTAATTAAAATATACATAAATGAAAAATACCTTGTGTTAGTGGATTGGAAGATGCATTGTGTTCGTGGACTGGAATAATTCATATTGTTAAAACACCCATACAATCCAAAGTACTCCCCCATATTCAATGCAATCCCTATGAAAATACCAGTAAAATTTTTCATAGAAATAGAAAAAAGCAATAAAAATTTGAATGAAACCATAAAAGAGCCTGAATAGGCAAAGTGAAAAGAACAAGTTGGAGACATCGCACTACCTGGCATTAGATTATAAAGTACTACAAAGGTATAGTAATTAAAATAGCATGGTACTAGCATAGAAACAGACACATAAACAAGATAGATAGCTCAGAAATAAACCCATGAATTATGGACAACTCACTTCCTATAAGGGTGCAAAGAATACAGAATAGGGAAAAGACAGTCTCTTCAATAAACAGTGTTAGGAAAACTGAAACACGCAAAAGAATGAAATAGGACTGGTGTGTCATACACAAAAATCAGCTTAAATTGAATGACAGACTTAAATGTAAGATCTGAAATAAAAGCTTCTAAAAGAAAACCTAGGGAAAAACTCCTCTGTGTTGTTCTAGGCAGTGTGATCTTTTAGATATAACCCTGAATATACAAACAGCAAGAGCCATAAAAGACAAATACAACTAAAAAGCTTCTGAACAGCAAAGGAAACATTTAACAAATTGAAGAGTCAACCAATAGGGCAAAAGAAAATGCTTACAAAGTGTACATCTTGTAAGTGGTTTATTCCCAAAATATGTAAGGAAATCGAAACACTTTATAATGAGAAAACTAAAGATTCAATTTAAAAATGGGCAAAGAATATCAATAGGCATGTCTCAAAAGAAGGTATACATATGGCCAATAGGTTTATGAAAAAACAGTCAACATCACTAATTATAAGGGGAATGCAAATTGAAATCACAAGAAGGTATCACCTCAGACCTGTTAGAATGGATATAATTAAAAGAAGAAAGATGCACATTGGTGGATTAGTCACTTTCTCATCACTGGGACCCGATCCCTGATATCCACACTTTCAAGGAAGAGAGGTCTATTAAGATCACAGTTTCCACTGAGTTCAGTTCAAAGTTGGTTGACTCCAAGGCAGAAATGCACAGTGGAAGGGCATAGGGGAGGAAATCTGCTCATCCCTTAGCAGCCAGGACACAGGAATGGGAGGAGCGGGAACAAGAACACGCCCTTCTGGGGGGCTCAGCCTAGTGACACCTCGGACGAGGCTCCACCTTCTCTGGTGCATTCAGCTGTGGAACTCCACTGCTGAGTACTGCACCTCCGTGATCCGGTCACCTTCCAAGTACATGAGACTTGGAGGGCATTTTAGATTTAAACCAGAACAGATGAGGAAGATGTGGAGAGAAGGGGAACTTGGTACACTGTGGGTGTGAATGTATATTAGTGAGCCACTATGCAGAACAGTATGGAAGTTCCTCCAAAAACTAAAAATAGAACTATCTTTAAGGTAATGTATCCAAAATAATTGAAATCAATACATCAAAGAGATGTGTGCACTTCATGTTCATTACAACATCACTCACACAGCCAAGATAGGAAATCAACAAAAACATCCATCACAGGCAAGGAGCCAAGGAATGGGAAAGACAATGGAATACATATATACATATACACATATACATATTTACGCAATGAAATGTTATTCAGCCACAAAAAAATAAGGAAATTCTGTCACTGTAACAACATAGGTGCCTGAAGGACATAAAATTAAATAAAATAACCAGGACAGAGACCAACATGGCATGATTTAACTTATATACAGAATCTAGGAAAGTTGAACTTGTAGGTGGTGAAAGTCGCCTGAAGGCTGGTGAGGTTGAAGGTACCATGGGGAGAAGGAGACTGAAATGTACAGAATTCAAGTTAGATAGGAGAAATTGCACAGCAAGGTGATCATAGTTAATAGTAACGTGTTGTATATTTAAAAACTGCTAAAATAATGTATTTTAAACATTCTTACTACAAAAATTATGGGTGTGTGCAGTGACTGATGGATATGTTAGGTTGATTTAATTATTCACTCTACAGTGCATAAATATATCAGAACATTACATTATACTCCTGAACATACAGATAATCATTTGCAAATTAAAACTAAACATTATGGAAGAAAAGAAAAGAAGGAAAGGAAAGGAAAGAAAGGAAAGGAAAGAAAAAGAAAATAAAAGAACAGAAAGCAAGCGCCTTGGATGTTGGGTTTAACCAGTTTCATTTACCCAATACCAAGGAAACTTTGTAGTTAGACCATTCTGCTCACCACAAGGATATAACTATGCAGTCTCTTTTTCATTTTTAAATTTAACTTAATTTTATTGTGTTTTTTAAAAAATAACAGCCTTATTGAGATATAATTCACATACATATATCTCACATATTTAAAGTGTACAATTAATTGGTATCAGTATATTTGCAGCGTTCAACATCATTAATTCCCCAAAACACTCTACCTATTAGGAGTCATTCCTCATATCTCTCCAATGCTAATGTTTAGCAATCACTATTTCCTTTGTGTTTCAATAGATTTTACGTCTTGTGGACATTTTGTAAAACTGGAATTATGCAGTATGTGATCTTTTATATTTGCTTCTTTCATTTAAGCATGTTTTCAAAGTCATCTATTTTTTAGTATGTGTCAGTAGTTCATTCCTTTATATTTCTGAATAATATTCCATTTTATGCATTTAACACTATTATTCACTCACTGGTGGACATTTGGATTATACTTAACTTGTTGGTTACTATGAATAATGCTGCTGTGGACATTACTGTACAAGTTTTTGTGTGGGTAGAGGGAGGAAGCCACCGAAGCTGGAGATACCTCAGTGCTGAGAAAAACATCTTGCCTGAGACAATTGCAGTCATTAGTCTCTAGGTCACCCTGTGTGCATGATACCAACTTTGTCAAAAGTATAAACACCTCTATTGTTGTTCAATTCCTCTTCTTCCACCCAGAAATTGTGCTCCACCTGACCCCAGCTTTTGTCTCTTGTCTTTTTCTGAATCCCCTCGTCATTTTTCTCTGGGACCAGTGAGAGCTGTGTGGGATGCAGCAGGCAGATATTTTAATTTCTCTTGTGTATACTTAGCAGTAGAATTGCTGAGTCACATGGTAACTTCATGGTAAACTTTTTACTTCAGATTTTAAAATTTTTTTAATTTAAATTTTTATTTTTTATTAGTATATGTTTATACTACATAATAATTATATTCCTTGGTAGGGAGTTAGATGTTCATAATACATTTTAATTCTTTTAATCTTCACTTATACTCCCTTCTTCCTCCAATCATGTCTTGGTACCCTCCCTTTTGCAAAAGGTCTAGCTCCTTACTTATTAGGTATCACTGATTTGATCTTTATTTTTATATTTTGTGGTTCTCCTGTAAGAGGAACCCTGCAATATTTAATCTTGGGTGTCTCATTTATTTCACTTAACATTGTGGTCTCAGGCTACATCCATTTTGGTACAAATGAATCAAGTTTATCCTCTTCACAGAAGAATAGTACTCCACTGTATATAAATACCATACTCTTTATCCACTCATCTGCTGATGGACATATAGATCATTTTGATATTTTACTATAGAATTTATATTCCTATATGCATAATATGCATGTATCACTGTGATAGGGTTGTTTACATTTAGGAAGCTACTTAAAAGGTATATATCTGGGTTGAGTGGAATTTCTAGTTTTGTTTGTTGAGGAGTCTCCATACTGACTTCTAGAATGGTTATACCACTTCATATTCCTACTTACAATGTAGAAGAGTTCCTTTTCCCTTATTATTTGATTTTCTCATTATTTGATTTAGTGATGATAGCCATTCTTTTTGGAGTAAGGTGAAATCTCATTGTTTGCATTTTTCTAATGATCAGAGATGTTGAACATTTTTTCATATATTGATTGGCCATTTGTACTTCTTCTAAGAAGTGCCTATTCATTTCAGTTGCTCATTTTTTGTTTTTTATTTGTTTTTTATTTTGTGGGGTCTAATTATTTTGAGTTCTTTATATGTTCTAGATATTAGTCATCTGTCTGAGGAATAAATGCCAATTTTTTCTCATTCTATGGGTTGTCTCTTCACCCTGTTGATTACTTTCTTTGGTAAGTAGAAGGTCTTGAATTTGATATGATCCCATTTGTTGATTTTTAAAATTATTTCTTGTATGTTTGTGGTTCTGTTCAAAAAGTCCTTTTCTACATCTATATCTTCAAGAGTTTTACCTATTTTGCCTTCCAGCAGATATTTTAACATTTAGTTCTTTGATCCATTTTGATTTTAGTTTACTACATGGTGAGAGATATGGTTCTAAATTCAATCTTCTCCATGTGGTTGGCCATTTTTCCCAACATCATTAAAGGAAAGAGGTTATCTTTCCTTTAGTGTATGTTTTTGGCTCCTTTGTCAAAGATCAGATACCTGAATGTGCCTGGGATTGTCTCTACATCTTGTATTCTGTTCCATTGATCCACAGGTCTGTTTTTGTGCCAGTACCATCCTGTTTTTATCACTGTAGCTTTATAATATAACTTGAAGTGTGGGATTGTGATGCCTACTGCTTTGCTCATTGCCTAGCACTACCTTTGCTATTCTGGATCTCTTCTGGTTTCATATGAATTTTAGGATTCTTTTCTCTAGTTGTGTGAGGAATCCCATCTGTATTTTGATTGAAAATTAGGTAGGATAAGAAAGTAAGGTTAGATAGAAAAAAGACAAGAAAATAAAATAATTTTAAAATTGTACTTTAAAAAACCCCATGCAACTTCAGAACACAAGCCTGTTTATCTACTTTTTTCTTTTTTCAAAAACTACAAAGGTAACTCCCTTTCAGCAGCAAACAGGCCTACCCATTTCCTTTACTTGCAAATTGTCCTCTTTCATGCACAAAGGGACCACCCTTTTAACATTTACCATAGAATAGCTCACTAAGTGGGGGCCATCTTCTCTCACTGTGTAAGACTGACTGAGACTCTGAGACTGAAACTGAGATTAAGACTGAGAGAGACTAAGACTACAGAATATCAAATTTCTCAGATTTCCACCTCCCAAAACATACATGTAAGAGATCCCAAATTTCCAACTTGTGCTTCATTTCTTTGAGCACCCACACTCTGCTCTTGAGTGAGTCCTATACCTTCCTCTAGTAAATCTTTCTCACCCCTCTTTTTACTGATGGATCCTAAAAATTTGTTTTTCATGATGGGAATCAGTGAATTTGCATACTTATTTTATTATTTATTTATTTAAATTTTATTTCAGAATTAACTTTATTGGTACATTTGAGATATATACATAATGAAAACATTAACCATAGGGAATTTGTACCTATACATGATATATCTTGATTTTCCTTTTTTTCCCACTCCCCTCCCTACCCTTATCCCCTTTTCCTCTTATTTACAAAAGCTTTGTTGAATGCTTATTTTAAAGGGGTGAGTTAAATTCCTTATTTCAGCCTCAGGGATCCTCAGACCCAGGCTGTGACTGGATGGTGTTAATACCGGAGTTTTGGAAGTAGTATGGCCATTTTGGCAATTTGATTCTGCCTATCCAGGAATAGGACTTACATTTCCATTTTGTGATGTCCTTTTCAATCTCCTTTTCCAGAGTACTATAGTTTTCATTGTAGAGATCTTTCACTTTCTGGGTTAGTTTAGCTACTAAATATTTCATTTTTGTTGGTGCTATTGTGAATGGTATTGTTTTCATAATTTCTTTCTCAATAGGTTCATAATTGGTGTACAGGAATGCTATAGATTTTTGTGTGTTGATTTTGTTCCCTGCTATACTACCACATTTAGTTATTAATTTTAGAAGTCTTTTGGTGGAAAAACTTTTGAGTTTTCTATGTGGAGGAAATGTTATTGGCAAATAATGATAGTTTGATCTCTTCATTTGCTCTATGGAGCAGTTTTATTTCTTTCTCTCATCTGATTGCTCTGGCTCATGCTTCAAGTACTATATTGAACCACTGAACTGGAGTGGTGAGAGTAGACATCCATATCTTGTTCCTGCTTTCATAGGAAGGGTGCTCAGTTTTTCCCTAGTGTGATGTTGGCAGATTTGTTATAAATGGCTTTCATCAGCTAGAGATAAGGACCCTCTTCTATACCTATATACCTATTTTCTTCAGGGTATTTATCATGAAAGGATGTTGGATTTGGCTAAAATTTTTCCATTTACTGAGATGATCATGTGATTTTTGTCTGTGCTTCTTTTTATGTGATATTTTGCATTTATTTATTTGCACATGTCGAACCATACTTGCGTTCTTGAGATGAAGTCCATTTGGTCACAATGTATGAGGTCTTTTGTTGCATTGTTTGACAATATCTCATTGAGAATTTTTACATCTATATTTATCAAAGAGATTGGTCTATGGTACTCTTGTGGTTGGGTTCTTAGCTAGTTTTTGAATTATTCTGTTAGCTTCTAGGAATGACTTCGGTTGTACTTTTTCCATCCTAATGTCATTGAGGAGTTTGAGGAACATTATAATTAGATCTTCACTAAAGTATTTGTAGAATTCTACAGTGAAACTATCAAGTCTTGAGGTTTTTTTAGTTGGTTTTTAAAAAAAAATTACTATTTCAATTTTATTGTCTGTTATTGGATTAGTGAGGTTTTTGTATCTCCTTAGTTCAGTTTTGGTAATTTATGCACATCTAGGAATTCATTTTTTCCAAATTGTTCAATTTATTGGAATACAGATTTTTGAAGTAGTTAGTAATAATTTTCAGAATTTCAGTGGTCCTTTTTTATTTCATTTTTTTCATTTCTATTTTCATTGATTTGGACCTTTTTCTTCCTGTTTTGGTAAGATTGCCCAAGGGTTTGTTTATTGTGTATATACTTTCAAAGAACCATCTATTTGATCCACTGACTTTTTTGCAATCATCTTTTGGTTTCAATTTCACAAATTTTTGATATGATCTTCATATTTTCTTTCTTGTACTAGCTTTGTATTTGGACTGTTCTTACATTTCTAGCACTTTGAAGTGTATCAACAAGTTTTTCACTTGGATTCTAGCTGTTTTCCTCATGTAGGGGTTCACATCTATAAAATTCCCCCAGAGGACTGTGTTTGTTGTGACCCATCGGTTGTGGCATGATATCCTGTCATTATTGTTTCATTTTAGGAGCTATCTTATTTCTTCAGTGACTTCTTCTATGACCCAATGATTATTCAAGAGTTTATTATTTAATTTCCCTGTTTGCACAAATTGTATGTTTTCTTTTGTCACTAATTTCTAGAACTATGCTCTCAGAATATGTGTGGTATAGTTTTGATTTTTTTTTTCATTTCTTAAGTGTGTGTTATTGGCTAGTATGTGGTCTATTTTGGAGAAAATTTTATGTGCTGCTGAAAAAAATTGGTATTTTGTTGATGTGTGGAACACTGCAGATACCTACTATGTTTCCCTGAAAATAAGAGTAACCAGAAAATAATCATCTTGGAAAACTAGAGATCAAAAATGTCAGCCCCAACCACCTTGTTTAACCTGAAATTATAGAGTAGCCACAGGGTAAGAGAATAATGAGGTATAATCTTCTGCATGACACTAGTGATCACCGTGGTAGTGACTAGCACTTATTTTCTAGTCAGATCTTTTTGGAAAAACATTTGTTCAAAGGTTTAGTTCAACTCCGATATATCTCCTCCTCCTCCTCCTCTTTACTTCTTTATCTTCTTCTTCCTCTTTTTTGTCTAGTTGATCTCTTTGTGACAATGGGATTTTGAGGTCTTCCATTATAATAGGGTTTATATTTATTTGATCTTTCATGTTCAGTAGTGTTTGTATTTTGAAATCAGGTGTTTATAATTCTTATCTCTTTCTATTGAATTGTTCCATGGACCAACATATAGAAGCCTTCTTTGTCTCCTCTGATCAGTTTTGGCTTGAAGTCCTCTTTGTCTGATAATAGGATAGCTATGCCTTCTTGGTTTTTGTCATTGTGTGGGGTATTATTTTCTATCATTTGATGAGGTCTATGAATTTCTTTTTGGATTAAATAGTTACTTGTACACAACATTTTTTGTTTGTTTGTTTCTTGATCCATTCTGCCAATCTGTCTTTTGTTTAGGAAATTGATACCATTCACATCGAGAGCTATCACTTACAGGTTTTGACTTATTCTGTCACGACATTAATTTCATGTTGCTGATTCCTTTTTTACCCTTTCTGCTTAACTGCACTTCCTGTATGGTGCCTTCATTCTATTAGACTTTTTGGCATTGTTAGCATTGTTATCTTTTTCTAGGATGCCTTTGAGCATTTTTGGAGTGGTGGTTTTGTGGTGATGAATTTCCTCTAGTGCTTTTTATCATGTAAATATCTTGTTTCTCCAATAACTTTGAAAGATAGTTTTGCAAGATGTATCAGTGGATTGGAAATTGTTTACGTTCACAGTGTGAAACACTTCTTCCTAGCTCTCCAGGCCTTTTAGGTTGGTGTTGAGAAGTCTAGTTTAATTCTAGTGATTTTAGCTTCATATATGATTGGTTGCTTTTCTCTAATTGCTTTTAAGATTCTGTTCTTTCTTTGGACTTCTGGGATTCTCACTATGATGTATTGTGGAGAGGTTTTTATTTTTTTCCTGATTATTGCTATTTGAGGTTCTATGTTCCTCAATTACCACATTTGGAAAGTTTTCTGCTGTTATTTCTGTAAACAGGCTAGTTATACCCTTTGTATTGTCTTCTGATTTTTCACTAATAATTCCATTCAATCTTAGACTAGTCTTCTAGCAGGTATTATATCCGTTTTTCATTTTCTCTTATTGTTTTTTGGGTATCTCTGAGTAATTCCTCACTGACATCAGCCCTGTTTTCTATTTTCTGACACTCTTTCCTCACACTGGCCACTTCTGCTGCCCATACTTTCAGTAGAAGTTTCAGTGTCCTGAATTTCTGTTTGGTACCTTATTGTGGCCTCTAATTCATGGCTAAACTGGTCATTCACATTTTGTATTATTTTGTTTAGCTCAGCTTGCACTTTATTAGTGTCTTCTGTAGACTCCCTGATGATTTTGTTTATGTTTCTTATCCATTTATCTGTCTTTTTTTTTTTAGCTTGCTGAGCATCTTATTGATCATCTTTCTTCTTTCATCACTTAGAATAATTCAGCTGTGTGTCTTTTGATTTGCTCCCTTTTGATGCCCCATGTATCAGCTTACGTGGAGCTGGAAATTCAAGGCATTTTGTTACGTTGTCCTCTCGTGCTTCTATTAGGATTTTTTTCTTTTCTCTGAAACTTGTAGGTTGATTATAGTAGAAAGACTTATTGCTAGTACAGAGGCCTCTTTGCTTGCATTTCAATGATGAGCTCTGGGCATGGATAATTCTAAGCCTTTGTCAAGCTCCCAAAATTCAACCACTTGTTAATTTGGGAGGGGAGGATACAGACTAATTGGCTAAGTATTCAATTCTCCACTAATGAACCCTAGTATTGTTAATGACACAGTGGCAGGCCAGATATTGGCATTTAGTTAAAAATCAATTAATCCCAAAAACTATACCACGCTGGTAATAGCAAGAAAACTAGCAACAATCAGCAAACCTGGATATTGATATACTACAAGTATCAATAATGTGCCATCCTGAAATACACAAAAGAGAACTATAATTACGGCATGAACATGAAGACAAATCTAAAACTGATATACTGTAAGTATCTACTAAATGCAATAACTAACAATAGCTCATCGCCATCAACAATAAAAAAGAACTCAACAGTAATAACAGTAAACCAATTATGTAAAAATTAAGAAAGCTTACTGGTTATACTAGCGACAATAGAATAAATAGGCCGTGGTAGAATAAAAGAAGATTGACTTGAAAAATTCAATA
Source organism: Dinomys branickii (assembly GCA_004027595.1). NCBI lineage: Eukaryota > Metazoa > Chordata > Mammalia > Rodentia > Dinomyidae > Dinomys > Dinomys branickii. Next base: position 12,414 of record PVLD010025489.1, read on the forward strand.
ATAGAAGGTGAGAAGAGGGAGCCAGAAGGGAGTTAAAAGATCTTATTGAATAAAAGGAAATTAATAGAATTAGATAAAAGTAACAGATAAGATAAATCAGAAGAGAAACAAAGAAAAATAAGAAGGAAAAAAAATTAAAGGGAAGCAATTCTCAAATTCCCAAGTACCAATGAAGAAAAGAAAAAAAAGGAAAGGGAAAAGAAAGGAGTCCAAAAATAAATTCCTTTGTATTTTTGAATGAGTAGCTTCTTCCCAGGAGCTGCATCTTGGATTCATCAACTTTATTTTCTCTGTCCAGCTTTATGTGTTCCAGTGGCCCCTCTGACAGGACCCTCAGGGCTAGGGCGACTGTCCAAGCCAAGATGTGTCTTTGCTCTTCCTGGTAGATGGTAAAAACAATCTTTAACCCAATCATGGTGGTAGGGTAAGGCTGGAAACCCTGAAGTGAAACTGTTCTGTAAGTGTTCTCTGGTTCAGTTTTAAAGAACCCCATCCCAACGTGATTTCTAATGAAACACTCTAAAATATGGCAGGGACTCTGGGTTTTTTCCTCCAACTCTAGACTACAGTGTAGGTGTCGCCTTTTTGGGGGGTGTGTTATTTTCTTGGTACACTGTAGATGTACATAATGATAACAACATTTATTAGAGGGAATTTGTACCTGTATGTGGTATACCTTGCCTGTTTCCTCCATTCCCCTTCCCTCCCTTTGTAGTAAAACCCCATGCTGTTTTGTAGTTTATAATAACCATGGGCTTTTCTTGGGGTGGCGTTCTGGCCCCGTGTCTTGCTTCTCTTTGTTGGTGCTGACCCTGTGGGCTTTCTGTCTTTCCCTAGGTGATGGCCTTGTCCAGGAATAGGTCGGTCAGTCAGTTGGTGCCTCTGCTGGCCCATGCCAAGAGGAAATGAATCACTTAGCAGGCTCAAAGTCAGCCGGTGGCAGTGGCCAGGGCATGGGATCTAACCACGAGAAAAGTCTCCAGGCATGGGATGACTCTCATCAGGTTTGCATTGCACTTCAGCTTCAGCAGGGGTTCCTAAAAATGAAAATCAGTTCCCATTTGTGGGTCAAAAATGCTTACATGTGATTTCACAGCTGCATGCAGGCACAATACTGGACAGGCTAAGAGTATACACCCGTCCTTCCCCCAAGTTCCTTTGGTTCCAAGAAGACAAAAGAAGAGAGATAGACCCAGTGAGGACTGCAGAGCATATCCAAGTGCAGAGGAGTCCATGATGAACTTTTTGAGAAATTGCTATTCTGTTTCACAAAATGGCTATACCATTTTATATTTCCGCCATGAGTGTATGAGATTTGCCACCATTTCTACATCCTCTCCAACACTTGTTGATGTGTGACTTTTTGATTATAGCCACCCCAGTGTTTGTTAAGTACCAGCACATTATAGTTTTCTCTTATATCCCTTGATAGTAATGATTTTGAGTAAAGAATCATGGGCTTGTTATCCATGTGTATATCTTTTTTTTAAAGGTCTGTTTAAATTGTTTTCCCACTTAAAAATGAAGTTTTTTGTCTTTCACTGTTTAGTTGTAAGTGTCCTTAATGTATTATGTGTACAAATTGTTTTTTATCAGGTATATGATTTACAAATATATTCTTCCATTTTGTGGATGTTCTCTTCACCTTCTTAACGGTAACTTTTTTAGTACAAATCTTTAAATTTTGGCCAGGTGTGGTGGTGCACACCTGTAATCCCAGCACTTGAGAGGCTGAGGCAGGAGGATCATTGTGAGTTTGAGGCCAGCCTGGGCTACAAAGTGAGTTCAAGACCAGCCTGCACTGCATAATGAGACTCTGTCTCAAAACGACAAAACATAACAAATAAAAAACAATTTAAATTTTGATGTATTCCAACTTTATCTAATTTTAGTAAATATGTTTTTGGTCTAATATCTATGAAACCATTACTTTCTTCAAAATCACAAAAATTTAAGCTTATACTTTCTTTTAAGAGTTTTGTTGTTTCACCCAGTCATGGTGGCACATGCCTATGATACCAGTACTTGGGAGGCTGAAGCAGGAAGATTGCTTCAGTCCTGAAGTTTGAGACCAGCAGGAGCAATGCAGCAAGACCCTCCTCTCAGAATTTCTATAATTTCAGTGCTTGCATTTAGATCTTTGGTAAATTTTGTATTAGTTTTACTATGTGATATGGAAAAAGTCTAGCACTATTTGCCAAAAAGACCATTGTTTAATCTTTGAATGGCCTTCACAAGGTTGTGGATAAATGACCATAGCTGTGAGCAATGATTCTAGGAAGCTTGATTCAATTCCGTTGATCTATATATCTTTTTATTTTTAGATTTTTACTTTTTAAAAAGTTTTTATTATTACATGTTTACAGCACATGATAACTGCTTTTTTTTTTTGGCAGTATCAGGAATCGAACTCAGGACCTTGCACTTGCCAGGCAAGCACTTATTCTACTCAGTTATATCCCCAGCCCCAATAATTGCATTTCTTGTGGGGAGTTGCTACATGTACCTAACACATTTTAATTCTTTTTATCCCTTCCCCTCATCTTTCCCTCTCCCACCATCTTCTGATCCCCCTCCCATTTGAGAAAAATCTGTCTCCTTACTTCCTATTATCCTCCTTTATTTTATTTTGTATACCGGTTTTTAAAGTATGGTCATTTTGACGGTTTTTTCTTCCTGCCAATCCAGAAACAGTATATCCTTCCATTTTGTGGTGTCTTTTTCAATCTCCTTTTCAAACTACTGCTATTTTCATTATAGAGGTCTTTTCCTTGGTTAGGTTAATTCCTAAGTATTTTTCTTGGTGCTATTATGAATCATATTTTTCCTATTCTTTTTTCTCAGTGAGTTTATTATTGCTGTACAAGAAAGGTGCTGATTTTTGCGTGTTGATTTTGTATTTTCCTATATTGCTGAATTTGTTTATTAATTCTAGGAGTCTTTAGGTGAAAGGTTTTGCATCTTCTATGTACGGGATCATGTTGTCTGCAAATAATAAGTTGATTTCTTCTTTTCCTGTTAATATCCTTTTTATTTCTTTCTCTTCCCTGATTGCCCCATCGAAAGCTCCAAGTACTATATTCAATAGGAGCAGTTGTCTTGTTCTTCAGTTCTGATATTTCTTTGTTGATTTTTTTTGTCTAGTTGATCTGTCTATTTGTGATAGTGGGGTATTAAGGTCCTCCATTATTACACTTATATTATTGCCTACTTGATTTTGCATGTCCAAGAATATTTGTTTTATATAGTTTGGTGCCCTGGTATTTGGTGCATATATATTTATGATCATTATCTCTTCCTCTTGGCTTGTTCCCTTAACAACTATGTAGCGATCTTGTCTGTCTCTTCTGATCAGTCTTGACTTGAAGTCCACTTTGTCTGCAAATAGGATAGCTACCCTGTTTTTTTCCTCAGGTTCCTGTTGCATGAAATATTGTTCTCCCATCCTTTGATTTTTAATCTCTGAATTTCTTCTTGAGTTAAATATGTTTCTTAATGCAGTGTATTGTGGGTTCTTGAATCTTGATCCATTCTTCTGGTCTTTTTCTGTTTGTATGGCTTTGATTCTTTTGTATTAGCAAATTGTTTTGGGGTTGGCAAATGTGTGATTTACTTTAGGGAAAGTTACATGTGCTTTTGAGCAGAATTGATATTTTGTTGTTGCTGGATGTCATACTCTGTCTATATTTATTAAATTCATTTCTTCAAAAGTTTTGCTCAACTGGTATTTGTTTGGGTTTTTTTTTGTGTGTGTGTGTAGTTGATCCACCTGTTTGGCATAGTGAAATTCTGAGCTCTCCCTTTATAATAATGTTCATGATTATCTGCTCTTTTATGTCCACGAGTACTTTCATGTTTCTTGTTAGGTGTGTCTATGTTAGCTGCATGTGCTCGTCATTGTTATCCCTTCCTATTGAACTATTCCTTTAATCAATATATAGTAACCTTCTGTGCCTCTTCTGATCAGTTTTGGCTTGAAGTCCACTTCTAAAAATAGAGTGTTATTCATGATTTGGGGGATTTTAATTGTATGAAATATTGTCTTACATAATTTAATTTTTAGTCTATAAATTTCTTTTTTGGGTTAAATGAATTGTTTATAGATAGCACAGCGTTGGTTTTGTACTTCTGGACCCATTCTGCCAGTCCTTGTCTTTAATTTCAGGAATTGAGACCATTCACATAGAAAGCTGTTACTGAAAGGTGTGGATTTATTCCTGCCATCATATTAATTTCAGGTTGCTGATTCCCTTTTTATTCTTTGTGCTTAATTGTACTTCCTGCAGAGTGTATTCATTTTGTTAGACCTTATGACACTTGACACATTGTCTCTTTCTAGGATGTCTTTGAGAACTTTTTGAAGTAGTGGTTTTGTGGTCATAAATTTCCTCAGGTGCTATTTCTTGTGGAAATATCTTATGTCTCCATCAATTTCGAAAGAGTTTCACAGGACATAAAAGTGTGGATTTGAGGAAATTGTTTACTTTATAGGTTGAAGCATTTCACTCCAAGCTCTTCTAATCTTTAAGGTTTGTGTTGAGAAGTCTGGAATACTTATAATCAGTTTATATGTGATTAGTTTTTTCTCTTCAGCAGCTTTTAATATTTTGTTCTTGTTTTGGACTTCTGGGATTTTGATTATGATGTATTTTTTGGAGGTTATTTTCTGAGCATTGCTATTTGTGATTGTATATTCTTCACTTATCTGTATGCTATATTCTTTTCCTATATTTAGACATTTTTCTGATATTATTTCTGCAAACAGGTTTGTTATGCCCTTTATGCTAGTTTCTTCTCTTTTTTTTGTCTTTTTTAAACAGCGTCTTGCTTGAGGCAGGGTCTTGCTATGCAGATCAGGCTGGCCTTGAGCTCACTTTGTAGCCCAGGCTGGCCTCAAACTTGCAAGGATCCTCCTGCCTCAGCCTCCTGAGTGCTGGGATTACAGGCATGCGCCACAATGCCCAGCCTGTGCTATCTTGTGATTTTTCACTAATTCCATTAATCTTAATTAGTATTTGTCTTCCAGGAGCTTTTGTATACCTTTTTGGTGTTCTCTTCTTTTTCACATATCTCTGAGTAATTGGTCACTGCTATCAGCCCTGTTTTTTGACACTCTGTCTTCACATCAGTTCCTTCTGCTGCCCATACTTTTAATAGAATTTTCAAGGTCTTTAATTTTTGTTCGGTACCTTATTATGGATGCTAAGTCTTTGCTAAACTGGTCTTTCATGTTTTGTATTTTTTGTTTAGTCAGTCAGCTTTTTATTAGTGTCTCTGCAGCTTCCCTGATCATTTTATTACACCAGTTATTTTAGGTATAGCTTGTTTGAGCTCGCTAAATTCCTTCTTGATCTGTTTTGTCATGTCCTCTGTTATCCTTTCCAATAATTCAGCTGTGTGGCTTTTGATTTCTTCTTTTCTGATGCCCCATAGTTTAGCTTTGGAATGGGGTAGGGAGTTTGGGACAGCATTTTATTGCCTTGTTTTCTCATGTTTTTATATATTTTTATGTTTGTTTTCTATGCTGACTATTGCAGTTTTATTATATTTAAAACAGTGTGTTATGGTTGATATATTGTGTCAACTTGGGGAGTCTGGAGGTTTGGCTGAGTGATTCAGCAGAAAGCCAGGGTGCTGACTTTGTACACATCCTGCGCCTGTGGAAGAGGATGGCATGGAGACTGTGTGAGAGCTACACGCCCCCTGGGTGGGGGGAGCCTGTTTACAATGTAAGGGAGGGAAAGAGGCTGCATGTAGACATTCCTCCCTTTTTCTCTGGTTGTTTTTGATGTGCTCCACTGCCATGAACATTTGTCCTCTGCCATGTACCACTCTGTCTCTGAGCCAGCCAAGTATGGACTGAAACCTCCACAAACTGTAAGCTAAATAAACCTTTCCTTGCTTCATTTTGGGTGCTGGTTATTTTGTCTCAGCAATGATAGAAAAGTAACCAAGACAGAATTTGGTACCAGTGGAGTGGGGTCGTTGCTGTGACTATACCTGACCATGTGGTTCAAGAGCCTTTGGAAATTGCTTGTGGGAAGAGTTTGGAAAGGTTCAGAGATGTCGCCTGAAAGAATAGAGCTGGAACGCCTTCGGCTGTTCTGCCTGGGAGATTCTGGTCAGAGTTTGGAAGACCAGAAGGCCAATAGAAATCCTGCCAGTAAAGACTGGGTTTGGAAGGTTTCTGTTGGAAAGGACTGCATTGGTTGTTGGACTTCAGATGATGTATGTTATGGCGTGGCAGAAAGTTTGTCTGCATTTTGCTCATGTCCAGAGACTTTGTCTAAGACTGAGATTAAGGGCGGCAGCAAACTGATTAATCTGGCAAAAGAAATGTCAAGGCAGTCGAATGTTGGGGCAGTGGCATGGATATTGTTGGGGGCTTTTAACCAGATTTATATTGACAATCAAGAGCAAAGAGTCCAGCAGGATGATTTAAAATGTGAGTTTGGCCAGAAAGGAAGCTCCAGCAAAGCTCTGGACTGCAAAGATGAGGCTGAGGAGATCTCTATTGCTATGAAGGACCAAGAGAATGAAAAAGATGGTGCAAGGGCATCACAAGAAGCAGCAATTCTCCACCCTTTGCAGCCTCAGAACTGCAAAGGTGAAAGACCTTGCCTTGAGAAGGAAGCCAAAGAGTGCCATGATCCAGAATGGTGGCAGCTGCAGCTTTACCAGGTTCCAGAATGGAGGCGGCGTGGACAATTTGTTTCTCAGCTTTGGATTCAGTGTGCCCAGCGATCCAGGCACTCGACCCCTAGGGCCAAGAGAGAGGAAAGTTTGGCTACTGCTCCAGGTGGCAGCAGACCATGACATCATCCACGTTGCCCTGGGTTTAGGTGCATGAAGAATGCAAGAGTTCTGAGGTTAAAGAGGCTTCCACCCAGATTTCAGAAGGCCTGGGAGGCCAGGCAGTGTGCCCCTGAGAGGGTAGTGTGTGAAGCTGTGAGTGTGAAGCAAAAGGTGCCCTGGAGACCTCAGAAGTTTAGAAAAGACAGGACTGTGGATCATCTGAGGAGAGCTGCAAGGGCGGAGCAAAGCAGCCCTAAGAGAGAAGCTGTGGAGGCTGTAACCACCAGACATGCCATAGGAGTGGACTCATGCAAGCCCTTTCGGGCTCACAACGTGCCACAAGTTGCTTTAGATGCTTGATGTGGAATTACAGAACCCAGTGTTAGCCCTGCTGGATGTTGGACTTGCTTTGCTCTGAATGCTGTGTATCCCCGTTTGTACCTTTTGGAATGGTAACGTTTATTTTGTGCCATTGAATGTTGGAAATGTTTAACTTTTCATCTGTGCAGGAGCCATAGCTAAGAGTTTGTCTTACATCTTGGAGGAGACTTGGGGCTTGGACTTTTCAGCAATGCTTAAACTGTGGACTTTGGCAACTCTTGCAGATGGAATAAATGCCTTTTGCATAAAGGGATGTGCATGAGTGTTTAGGGGGCAAAACGTTATGGTTCTAATGTAATATAATGTCTTTCTATCTGAAAACTGGTTTAAAGAAATGTGTCTGGTTGGCAAGTTGACAAGGAGTAGGATGTTATGGCTGATACATTGTGTCAACTTGCGGAATCTGGAGGTTTGGCTGAGTGATTCAGCAGGAAGCCAGCGTGCTTACTTTGTATACATCCTGAGCCTGTGGAAGAGGAGGGCACGGAGATTGTGTGAGAGCTACACACCCCCTCTGTTGGGGGAGCCTGCTTACAATATAAGGGAAGCAAAGAGGCTGCTTGCTGCCATTCCTCCCTTTTTCTCTGGTTGTTTTTGCTGTGCTCTGCTGCCATGAAACTTTGTCTTCTGCCATGTACCACTCTGCCTCTGAGCCAGCCAAGTATGGACTGAAACCTCCACAAACTGTAAGCTAAATAAACCTTTCCTTCCTTAACTTTGGATGTTGGGTATTTTGTCTCAGCAAGGAGAAAAAAGTAACCAAGACACAGTGTTGCTAGTATAGAGAATTTTTTAGTTAATGTGTGCTTTTCAGTGATGCCCTCAGGGCATGGCTAATTATTGTCCTTTGCCATTGTCCCAAGATCAAACCACTTCAATTTATTTGGGAGGGGAAGGTGTAGCATATATGGCCCAGTATCCAGTTCTCTGGTAATAGGCTGCAGTATTTTTCTATTTTTTTGAGACATAGTCTCACTACTTACTTCAGGCTAACCTAGAACTCACCTTGGAGTCATAGCTAGCCTTGAACTCATGGTGATTCTCCCGCCTCAGCCTCTTTAGCGCTGGAATTACAGGAGGGCACTATCATGTCTGGATGAGGGTAGAAGTACTGTTAATGACATAAAGGCAGTGTGGGTGCTAGCTTCTAGATAAAGCCAATTAATAGCAACAGCTGTGTCACATTAGGGATAGAAGCAAATAAATAGCCAATCAGTAACAATAGTAGCATCAAAGACAGACGAGATATTGACAAACTTTATGAAGCAATAATTGACCACTGTTAACCACTGAAAAGTGTTCTGTGATTACAGTGTAAACACTATGACAAACCAATTATTGACATCCATAAATATCTACTAAATGAACAACTTTATCTTCACTAACAATAGAACAATAGCATCAATTTAAGTAGCTACCTAAAGACTCAGAAAGTTTAACATCTATAATAGTGAAAGTATAGGGTGCAGGGAACTGGACAATGAAAATCGTAAAATTTGCAAAGTTATTGGAAGATGAGACGAGGAAAGAGAAATGAGATAGGAGATCACACCAAAGAGTAAAAGCTAATTAGTAGTATTAGTACTTAGAGAAAAGAGTTACCAAGAAAAAAGAAAAAAAAGCAAGTAAAATACAGGAACTAAAAGAAATATAAGAAGGAATAAAAGAAGAAAAAGTTCAAAGAGGGAAAGAAAAAAGAGAGAGGAAGAGGGGGAACCCCAACCCCTTATGAAAAACAAGGAAAAAAAGAGAAAAATAATGGAAAAAGATTGTATCAAAATATTGTCTCGTTTTTTTAAACAAGTGTTTTCTTTCTTAGATGTGCAGTCTTGGAATCCAGGAGGGCATTAGTTTCTTCATCCAGTTTTGGGGCCAGTAGGTTTGTGAGGTGCCCTCTGTGATCCACAGGCAACTTGTCTGCTCACCCCAGGTGTGCTAGTCACCCACATCAGGCGTGTTTTTGTCCACACTGGTAGGTAGGAGAAGCAGTCAGCCCTCTGGTCTCTGCTGTGTGTAGGCAGGGTTGGAAGCAGACATACGTACTTACTTTGTACATCCACGGGGTTTGTTTCTCACTTCAGAAGGCACGGCCCATGTCTGCCCCAGCCTGAACTTTTCACAGCGTCAGTGTCCAACCTGCACAAATCCTGTGGTGGTGCCCTGTGGTTATGTCTTTCCCATTCACTTTGAGAGGGTAATACTGGAATCCTTAGAGCTGCTGGCCAGGTCCCGTACTTTCTCCCTGGGTCTGCTGTCCCTCGGGTTTAGCTCCTTTCCCTTGGGTGTTGGCTTTGTCCAAGATCAGGTTGGTGAATTAGTCTGCGCCTCTGCCACTGTGTGTCAAGGGGGTACAAAATCTGGAGCCAGGTTTTAGTCGCTTGATGGTCATGGCTGAGGCAGGGTTTGTGGCATTGTCCTGCCAGGTAAAAACCATTTCTTTTCTCCCCTTGGCCAGGTTCAGGTTGGTTAGTCAGCTGCTCTGCTGTCCATGCTGAAGGGAAACAAAACAGGGGCAGCTCAGAGTTGGTGGGTACCCACAGTCAGGGCACAAAATCTATAGGTGTGGAGTTCTTCAGGGGCCAACAAACAGCTTTATCTGGTCTATGCGGCATATGTTTGTTTCTATGGCAACACCTCCATTACTACAAAAAAGCTAGCTGGAAAATGTGTGTGTGTGTGTGTGTGTGTGTGTGTGTGTGTGTGTTTGAGGCAGTCTTACTGTGTAGTGCAGGCTGGCCTTGAACTTGTTTATGTAGTCCAGGCTGTCCTTAAACTCACAGCAATCCTCCTGCCTCAGCCTCCCAAGTGATGGGATTGCAGGTGTGCCACTACATCCAGCAGTTAGCTGGAATTTTGAGGTGGTGTGTAGAATCAAATCTGCAGATCAGTTTGGGGACTACGTCTCCTGATCATAGGTATACTTGTGGTATCTTATATATGAAAATGTGTTATCATTCTATTTTTTAGGTTGTCTTTTAATTTTTTTCACTGATATTTCATAGTGTTTAGAATACAAAATTTTCACTTCATTAAATAATTCCTAAATATTTTATTCTTTTTGATGCTATGGTGAATGGGAATTGTTCTCGTAATTTCACATCTGATTGCTCATTAAAAGTGTAGGAAAACACAGCTGATTTTTACATATTTGGTATCTTTCAACATTACAGAATTCATCAGTTTAAATAGTTTTTACTAGATTTCTAGAATTTCCTGTAAAAATGGTTATAACATATATAAATACTGTCTTATTTCTTTCTTTCAAATTGATTTTGGGCAGGAATAATAGAATTTGAAACTTAGAGAAATCTAAGGTTCTCACTGAATACCTTTTAATTAGTTTTTTTCCTCCCAGTTCAATGCTAGCTGAAAGTGCTGGGAGTGGATATCCTGGTCTTGTTCCTGACTTTAAAGGAAAATATTTAATGTTTTACCCTTAAGTATGATACTAACTTTTTTCTTCATAGATACACTTGATCAGGTCACGGAAATTCCCCTCTATTCCTAGTTGTTTTAGTTTTCTTCTTTTTAATCATGAAATGATCTTGCATTTTGTGAAATTGTTTTCCTTATACATTGAAATGCTGATGTGAATTTTACATCTATTACATTGCTGTGATGTTTGGTTTCTCTGAGTTTTGTCTGTTGAACCAATCTTGCATTCCTTGCCGCCATCTTTTTTTTGTAGTGCCCTGCACACGGCCTTACAGATACTTTCAGGTGCTCTACCACCACCTTGCTGTCTGTTATTATTATGTGCTGCCAAGGTGCCACTACCCTTTAGTATTACGGCTGTCTAAGTAAGAGTTATATTTTGACAAATATTAAGACAATGCTGAATTCTGACCATGTTTCTGGTCCTCATTTAAAAAAACTTTTTAATTATTTGACATTAGTTACTGAATTTCTAAAAGTGTCCTCTATTAAAGGTCACACTGTCAATTAGAATTTCACACACTTCGAAGATAACAATATGTAAAGCAGCAACAAGCAGTGTTTTTTTTTTTTTCTGTTGTTGTTGTTGTTGATGTTGTTGCTGTTGTTGATGTATGCCTGTTTTCTTTCTTGT
>PVLD010025490.1:0-23648 GCA_004027595.1 Dinomys branickii
CTTTCCTTTCTCCCTTCCATCCATTCTTCCTTTCTCCTTCCCCCCTTCTTCCCCCTGCCTCCCTTCCTACCTTTTTGCCACATTGGGGATTGAATGTATGGTCTTTGTGCTGAGCTATGTTTTTGTTTTTATTTGGAGGCAGGGTCTCACTGAACTGCTAAGTTGTCCGGGCTCAGAAGGGACTCTCCTACCTCAGACTTCCCAAGTGCTGGATTACAGGAGTGTACCTTACAGCAGGGTCTGACACAGTCACTCACTTCTCGACCGCACTGCTTTTTTCTCATCAACGCTTGCATTCACCGTAGTATTTAGTAGATTCCCCTGTGGACTGGGCCCTACCCGATCTTTCTCTGGGCTCCCAGGGTGTGACACAGAACACGGTTGTTGAAAATAACAACTAATATTTCCTGAACGCTTAAAGGTGTCAGAAAGTCTTCCCAGCACTGAAGACAGACTTATTTATTTGATCTTACTACACTTCTGCAACGTAGAGGTTAGCAACAGCTTTCATTTTATAGGTGAGGAAAGCAAGGCACAGAGGCTGACCTGACTTACCCAAGAGAACTCAGAGAGTGGAGTTAGAATTCAGGACTCAGGCAGCGAAGCTCCAAAGCTCTCACAGGATGGGTTTTCCAGGGGCAGAGGCCGAGGCAGATGGGACTTGGGGTACAGTATGTTCACCAGAATGTGTGAAGAAGCAGGGAGGAGCGGGAGAGTATGGGTGTGGATGCTGTCCCTTACAGGTGGTTCCACCTGCGCGCAGATGCCTGAACCTTTATCTGCCCAGCTTGCCTCGTCTCTAGATAGGGACCGCTCTGTCGTAGCGCATCACGCCCAGCTGTCGCTGGCATCTGGAGGCTGTGTGTACATTACGCCCTTCAGAGGTAGCCCGCAAGCCCTTCCTTACAGGGAATCTGGGCCGCTCCAGTCTGTGTCAGCCACGTATAACGGATTGCCTCTCAGGGAAAAAACAATAATCATTTGTTATGTTAGCAGAATGTTTATTAATTATAATAACTGTAATGATGGCCATAACTTATTGAGTCATTAATCATCATTAAAATACACAGAGATGAATACTATATCGTGTAACCTCATCTTACCAATAATGAAATAGAGACTTACTGAAGGTAGACAGCCTGTGTAGGATTGTGCGGTGAGTAAGTGGGATAGGTCCAATTCTCTCCCAGACCTTCCTCGTGCTGTCTCTACCTTCCTAACCTTCAGGTGAGTTTTTTCTTAAGCTTCTCTAGTGCAGAGACCATGCTTTCATCAGTTCTGAGATCTCCAGCCCCTGGCAACGCCCGGCGCCCGGTGTGTAATGTATGTGCGTTTGTTGAGTGATCCGTTCAGCTTCTATTGAAAAGACATATTTTTAATAGAAACTTCCAAAATAATTTGGTACATTAGCAACTTAGGGGGAAACTGTTTATATTTAATAAGTCATATTAGATCCCTAAAACTTTGTCTAATGTCTTTTCAAAATTAAGAGATGTTAATGAAAACAAAGGAAAAAGCCCAAAAATACACACACCTGCACAAGGAGCATGTAAAAGTGACTAGCTACCTTGTGGAGTCCAGCAACCAAGTGAATAAGAAACCACACGGTCCTGTAGAAGTAGCATCGGGGAGGCTCCAGGGCAGGCATTTCCCTGTGTGTGCTTCTCGCTGACAAGTCCTTTAGTACTCATAGTTCTGAAATGAGGCAGTTGTGGAAGATGATGCTTGACTTTCATTCATCGCGGGCTTGGGATAGTTCTGTGAAATTTAGATGAAGGCGAGAGCTGCCCCTCTGTGAAGGAAGAGAGGGGAACTGCACAGTCGGTGGCAGAGGCAGAAGGAAGGACTCTGCTCAGTAGGATGAGACACACTTTAGATACGCTCTTGTGAGGAAGTGATGCTTCCTTCCTTGGATGCACTCGCGCAGAGGCAGATGGCATCAGGAGCACTGCGCGTGGGCTCTCTGGGGCGGAGTGAGGCAGACGAAATGAGTGCAAAGGTCAACAAAGTCTGAGAGCTAGTGAGTACGGAAGAGGAAGATTAAATCCCAGACCCTTCAAGAGCCTCCAAGGGTGGAGCTATCAGTGATAGCCAGGGTGAGAGTGGAAGCTCAGTAAATACCTGTTGAATGAATTAGGGTTTTTATGGGAAAAACAGAACAAAATTTCATAACAAAATAATAGGAGAGCAGTAATGGTTAATACATTGTGTATTGTTATCTTCAAAGTAGTTACAGTGTAAGATATGGGCATAAAAATTCTCCAAATGATATTAGCACAAACCTTTCTTTTCAATGAACTGAAAGAAACTAGTAGTACAACGATCTTGTTTTTATTTTTCCATTTCAAGTAATGAATTTGTTCTTAGGAATAAGTTTGAATGTAATGGTATGTACAAGCCCACATGGCTAGAAGTTAAAATGAGTTTGTCAATGCAAACATGTTTTGTAAATTGTAAATATCATAGCTTGGGCTCCTTAGGGAAAAAAGCTTGTGACAAGGACTTCAGTACACAATGTGGTTGCCTTCTCAGGACTGTACTTAGGAAAGAGTAAGGAGAGCTGTTGCATGTACATAACAGCTCTTAAAATGATGGCAGCCACAGCAACCATTTCTACTGAGGAGCAAGGGTGTGCTGAGGGTAAAGGGGCATGAGGCAGAGGAAAGAGATTTGGAAAGGACGTCATGAGACAACGTGAGACTCTGGGAAGGACACTATTTCTTCAAAAATTATTATTATGTCATCATTATTATAATTATTGGATGCATATTAATTGCACAAATTAATGGGTGTCGCTGGGCCATTTCCACAAAGGCACACAGCAAGCTTTGATCCTCCGCAGCCTCCCCATGGCCCTCCAGGGGCACTGTGCCTGTCTGCGGCTGGGAACGGGAACTGAGGGAGGCAGAGAGGCCGGCAAGCGCACAAAGCCTTTGTGTGCCACACCCGAGGAAACTGGGCAACAGTCAGGGCACCGAACAAATGCCAGGTGCCCCTGAAACTACATGTAGGAAGTACGAAATTGAACCAATAAAAGACCAACAGAGTAAAAAAGATTAAATCCAAGGGACAAAAATGCGCCCAGAGCAGAAACACCAGCCTGAAGGATATTCAAGCATCAAAGCCTCAGGGAGTTTTTTGTTTCTTTTTTTTTTTTTTAATGCAAGATGTAGGAAAAACGAATCTGAAAAGCACGACGTAGCTGCTGCTTCTCTTCCATTTCCTTTGTTCCTTCCCTTTGCTTCTGTTCTTCCTCTCTCTCAAACGTCACATTTGAAAGGGTTCACAATTACAGATCTAAGCGGGCCGCTTCACTGTTGGAAAGTGCCCATGAGGAAGTGCATTTTTCATTCACGTGACAGACAGTTGTAGAGAGGGGTGAAGTTCAGACGCAGGTAGATATTTATACCTGGCACACTCACATGACCAGCATGGGAAGGATCTTAGGAGATACACTGGACAATAAGCACAACAATCAAGAGCATTTTTTTTTAAGTTAAAAAATTCCAATCCCAGTGTTGACACAGTGAACTCCTCAGAGTGACTTGAGTGTACAATGCAGTTTACACCGCTATGCTTTTGCGTATATTTTCCCCCTTGGACTGAATACCTAACAGTCTACATCAGCTATCACCAGCCCCACCTCTCTGGATGACATCCACATTATAATTTGTGTAGGTTATATCCCCCCAAGCATGCCGTAATTTCCCTCGTGCTGGTCAGAGCCCAGCACATCTTGATACTCAACGCGCATAGAAATACTCCAGGACTTTGTGAAAAAAATACAAATTCCAATTCAGTGGGTGTGGGGTGAGGCTGAAATTCTACATTTTTGGCAAACTTGAGGATGCTGCTGTTGGTGATCTCTGGACCGCCTTGGAGTGGTGAGGTCTTAGATCACCCTGTAGCCATCCTCAGTTTACTTTTCTATTTTGACCATTAAGACCAAGAAATTTTTGCATTTTAAAAATTCCTATGTCATCGTATATTTGAGACGGAATAAAATACTCAATAATCTTCCCATGAATTACTACACAAGCATTATCTCCTCAGTTCATGACCACAACCTAAAGTCCTATCACAAGGAGTCAGCTTCCTCTTTACCCAAGGAGAAGGGAAGCTTAGGAACAGTGAGAAGGAGACAAAGTCAGAACTCAACACAGCTCTGTGATCTGAAAATCTAGAGTGCCGGGCTGCGTGCCCTTGCCTTCCACGGCAGGATCAGAAGGTAGGTTGGGTCTGAGAGAGGAGAGGCTGAAAAGCACTTACAGCTCTTCCTAACACTGTGGTAAGAGATTGGTACTTTACAGTGTCAGCTGTGGAGAACACAGCTGATCTAGAGCTGCAGGAAATTCTTGGTCTTGGGAGATTTGGACCACACTCCAAACTCTGATGCTGCATACCATTCTCACAGCTGAACAAATATGCACATATAATTTCCAAGGCCACCACTGGTTTTATGAATCAATTCTCAGGATTTATGGTGTTTTGTACTCTATTTTCCAATCGCCATACAATAGTTAATTATTGAAGCTGCCTTACAACCCTCAGAGGAAGGACAGGGATGCTGTCCCGCCCTGAGCCTGTGCGGAAGTGGGCAGAGAGGCGGAAGAGCTGCAGCCACCGGAGTTCGAGGGAAGAGATGAGGCTGCCCTGAGTGGACCAGAGGGTTTGTCCTGGAAGAAAGCCTGCTTGTGCCTGCGGGTGTGTGTGTGGGGGGGCCTTCTTAAAGACTTCTTAAATCTGGAGATGAGCCTGCAAAGGCCATCTCATTACAACAAGGAGAACAGCTATAGGAAATGTGGCCATCTCTCCATCACAGAAAGAATGGGATAATCCAAGACACTTATTTAATATATAATAAAACTAGGGTTTGCTTCTAGGATTTCTGTGTCTCTAAAGCTGAGCTCTCTGCATTCATTTATTAGCAAGATAATTTTTTGGTCTGTAAAATGGGATATATATATCTTATATTTCTGTGATAATATCCTTGATTCAGTAAAGATGTAGTAGAAAAGTCATGGGTTTTAAGGCACAAAAAGACCTGAGCTTGGATTTCATCTTAATACTTAACAACCATAATATCTTTCATAGGTCACTTAACTTTGTGATCCTCGATTTTATTAGCTATAAAATGAAGATAATAATATCTATCAGTGGTAATAATAATAATATCAGTGAAGATAAAAATGATGTAATCTGTGCGAAGTGTCTACTTTGTAGACTTTGATGTGCAGAAGTACTTGATAGAACTCGATTTTTCCCTCTTGCACTCTCTTTGGGTTGTTTCTTCCCTACTGTCCTCCTCCCAGCAGATAATATCACCCTCTCAAATGCTAATTACAATCTTGTAGTTCTTTTTTGAAGTTCTTACCCTTGTCATCCTCATTTAATCAATTGCTGGTCATCATCCATGACAGAACCAATTCCATCAGGCACAGACACCTTTCATCCAATGTCTTCCTAAAGACTGGTTCTCATTTTAAGTCTCTCCTACCTGTGATGTTGATTCTCAGTATCTTACTATTTTAAGAAGCGCTGCACTTATTTCCTCTGACTTTATCAGGTCCAGATTGCTGGTAAACTTTTCTGCCAGGTTCCCAGCATTTTCCCGGGAGATGTTGTTTACACCTATTCAAATAAAGGAGAAAAGGAAGATAATCCCCTGGAGATGAAGAGGGATTATTCTAAATACCTATCTCTAACTTTTGAGGCTTTTGCCTTTACAGAAATTGGACTCAGCAATCCTTGGAGTCTATTTTTTGCCATCAAATAAATGTTTGGTAAAAATTGAATCAGGGTCCTCTTCCTCCATACTGCTGTCCCTACCCCAGGGATGTCTGGGTGACTTACTAACTTTCTCAGCAAAGCTCTCTGAAATCCTGGTGCAGCTGGTCGTTCTGAGACAATAAAGAACAGGAAAAAATAAACATCATAGTAAACAACAGATTCTAATTTTCATTTTCTTATTATTGACAAAGAGGCTTTGAGCTTTGCAGAAGACCATAGAGGAGGGATTGCCCAACTCTTGCTGAGCCAGATGGCCAGAAACTTCTAAAATATGTCTTAGGGCTGCCCTGTGGGTACCGGCCACAATGCCAGCCTTCCCTTTCTGTCCCCTGGCTGTGAAGACCTTGGATCTCTCTCTCTCTCTCCTGCCTCCACCTGACAGGCTGCACCAGTGGCTTAAGGAGCCATCTGTCTGGTGGCACCAGTGAGGTTCTGAGCTGGGGACTGATTTCTGCTGTGTCTCCAAAGTGCTGAAGTTGTTCCAGATGGGTTGTCCCATCTAAGAGTTCTGGTTCAGTAACAGATGTAATAATGCAGAGCTCTTTTTCTTGCACAGACTTAGAAGGAAAAAAAACGAAGGAAACTAGACTCTTTCCCTCTACCCAGGACAGTTTTTAATTCTAAGATATTTCTATTCCTGCTTCCTTAACATACACGAGCAATAGAATTGATAGTGATGGCACAGCTCTTACACGGAGTTAAACATGTGCCAAAACTATCCTGAACTTTTAAAATACATTACTTTATATAATCTTCACAATAATCTCATTAGGCATGCATAGCACTCTATCCCATTATTGTTATTCTGATTTTGAGACTAAGCATTCAGAGATTGACTTACTTGCGTTTCAGGCAAAGATCCAGAATGATGTTGCTAGATAGAAGAAAGCACCGAAGGGTAACAGTTAATCTCCGTGAATGTTCAGAGTTTACAGTGAGTGAGTGGGCGCTCCCATGTACGATCTCATTTTCTGATCACGAGAATGCACTGGAGAAGACAAGCCATCGACAGGAGGTTGTAGTGTTGTGATGGCTGAGAGCATAAGCACAGACATGGGCTTGAATTCGGCTCTGAATTTCTGAGTCTTCGTTTCTTCCCCAGTGAAATGGAAGTTTAAATGTCACGTTATACAATTGTCTTGAGTTTTGTTTTATTTTACTCTGGATGGAACTCTGGCCCTCACACTGAGCTACAAATAATCTCAGCCCCTTTTAAAAATTTTTATTTGGTTTTGATAGGGGGTCTCTATCTTAGTTACTTTTCCCTCATTGCTGAGACAAAATAACCAACACCCAAAGTAGGGAAAGGAAGGTTTATTTAGTGCGTAGTTTGTGGAGGTTTCAGTCCATCATCAGGTGGCTCCAAGGCTCAGTGGTGGGACACAAAGACAACACTTGAATGCGACAGAAAACAGCCAAAGCAAAAAGAGCAAAAGGGAGAAATAAATCTCTTTTCCTCCCTTATATTATAAGCAGGCTACCTGCCCTCCGATTGGTGTGGCACTCACACCCTTTCCTTGCCCTCCCCTTGCACAGGCTCAGGATGTTTACAAAGTGAGGACCCTGGCCCCCTGCTGAGTCACTTAGTTAACCTTCTAGACTTCTCTGGTTGACACAATGTATCAATCATTGCCGTCCCACTAAAGTTCCCAGGCTGAGTTTGAGCTTGTAATCCTCCTGCTTCCATCTCCCTGAGTACTGGGATTACGGGCACACACCACCTCACCAGGCTGGACATTTATAAGTAGTAAATGAAATAGTATAAACAAAACTTCACACTGCATAGAGAAGGGTTAACAATTACTCTTTGGCCTTTCATTCTTTTTGTAAACTTCGGGCCTTGCATGTGCTGTGCATGAAACCTGTCCTCTCTCCCCGCTTCAGTTGATGATACGTGCTGCAGTGCGGAAATTTGCTCTTCCATGTTTTGGAAGCTTGGCCCCCAGCGCGGTGGCCCCGGCTGGTGGCGTGGGGTTTACTGAGATGCCCTTCATTAATTAGGAAAGTGCCCTTGGAAAGAGAGCGGGGCCCCAGCCTCTCTCGAGCCCTGCTGGGAATGTGGTATTTTCCTCAGAAACAGGTTCCTGCCATGATGTGATGGAGCAAGAGGGCTCTCACTAGAGCTGAGCCGATGCCAGCCCGATGCCCTTGAGTCTCCAGAACTCTGAGCAAAGTTAACTTTTCATTATAAAATTAGTCTGCTTTTGCCATTATATTGTAGCCATGCAAAACAAAGGAATGTTCTGGGAAAACAGGTTAGAGTTTGCTTTGAAAGGAGATGTAATGCAGTTGAACAAATACTTTCTGAGCACCTGTGGTGGAGTTGGATACTGCACTGACAAGGTGATGGAAAGGTGGAAATGATTATGTGCCATCCTTTCCCTCGAGGGGCACACAACCCTGGAGATCAACGTGTTTATATGTACGATCTCATTTAACAAAGGAGAGCCTAGGTTGAGAATGGGGTGGAGAACAGAGTGATCTTTTTATAGATCACTGCTGATCCACAGAAGTCTAGGTAGTGGGATATTCTATTTGTGCAGTTCAGAATGGTAATCACTAGACTACTGGTCACTTGAAATATGGTGCAATGTAGAAATTAGATTTATAATTTTATTTAATCTTAATGAATTTATATTTAAACAGCCTCCATAAGTAGCTGCTACCATGTTGGAGAGGACAGCCTAGGATACGGCAAGCTAGGGGCAGCAAAGCTAGGGGCAGCAAGCTAGGGGCAGACTTTAAAGTTGAGCTCTGCTCTGCCTGACTGAAATGCTGGGATCTCCTGCATTATGTGAGGAGGCATGGTCAACATTTCCGGGTTGTTTCACAGCATTTTGGCCCCTTGGGGGTTGGCAGAGGGGAAATCATGCCCCCCAGTAGATGGCATGCAGCCCTATGGCACAGGGTGGTCTGAAGAAGGGCAGCTCCCACTCGGTACAGCACTTCCTCCTCCACAGAGCTGGGATGGCAAGTGTGAGTGCGCAGCCATCTACATCAAAGCTTTTGTGTGTGCTTGTGCAGAATTCCCTTGTTCTGATAGTGATTTCTCCAGAATTCCTAGTGTTAAGGGTGCAACAAGAAGGCCAACTGAGAGCTCAGGTAGGGAAGACCCCTGAAAACCTTTAGTAAGGAAACAGGAAAAGGCTATGCATTAGGAGGGTGAGGCCTAGTAACACTATAGGCCTAAGGGTTTCCAATTTCCTTTTTTCTGTGTTCAGGATTTCAGAAGGCGTATCAGTAACAAGATGTTTGCTATCAACCTGAATGTGAGGTTCTGATGATGCAGTTCTAAAGTCTTAACATTCTAAATATACAGTAGCATGTTTTCCTTTCTTATTGCCATGACTTTTACTAATTCAGTTCGTGCAGGAAAGATTGGATGGGGCAGTTATTAGAGTCAGAGGGATGAACTGTTATGCAGGGAGAAAATGTGTGTGTGTGTGTGCGTGTGTGTAATTACAAATAGTTTTATCATTTCTGAAAAATGATTTATTCATTAATTTAGTTATTCAGTAATACTGATAATTAATTCAGTTTATATTTGATCAAATAGCAAAATATTGATAGATAAATGCTAGAAAAAATGATCAAAAAGCTGATATCTTCAAGACCTACTTAGGGTAGGATAATCGGAGGAAATTTCTGAAGCGATGACCTTTAAGCTGTATGTGAATGGTGAAGAGCAAGCCATACAAATAGACTGGGAAGAGAATGCTGCAAAGAGGAAGTAAAAAAGGTCCTGATACAGTAGGAGCCTGGAACATTCAAGGAAAAATCCCAGTACAGTGGAGCAGAAGCCAAGGAGGATTATCATATTTCTTACGCTATGACAGGTGTAAGAGGGGCTCTGTGTAGGTAAGGACGAGCAAATAAAGAGTTCGGAAGAGAGGTTTTGTTAGACAACTTGGAGGTGTATCAGCCCCAGATGGTATTAAAAGCATGGGATTGGATGAGGTCACTTAGAAACTGTTCTCAGAAAAGTGACAAAAGACTTAACACTGAGCCTGGGGAACTATCACTGAGAGATTAAACGAAGGAACAAGAAAATACAAAAGGAAATTGGAAAGAATGACCCAGAGGATGAAGGAGAAACCAAAACTGTAAGTGTCATAGAAGCCATAAAAAAAGATTGTGTTGAGGAAAAGACACAGGTCAGATGGGCCAAATCCTACTAAGAATTAAATGCAACAAAGTGCCTCCTGGTTTTACAGAAGGTGGAACTGCTGGCAAACTTCATGGAAGTCCCCTGGGGTGGCAGGGCCCGACAGCTGGTTAGAGTTAACTGAAGAGGGAAACGGGAAGAGAAAACACAGGGATCCACATTTCATGGTGCGATACTAGCTAGCCCGGGATGGGAAATCAGGGGTTTTCCCAGACAGCACTTGAGAATGTGCTCTATTCAACGGACAGGATTCAACGCAGAGAAGGAGACTGAGGCAGCAGAGGAGAAACAAGATAACCAAGGGACCACAGTTTGTGAGGAGCAAGAAGGAATGAGATTTCATGCAAGAGTGGGCATCCGGTCCTCGGAGGCAGGAAAGAGTAGCAGCAGCAGGAGAGGAGAAGAAACACCCAGAGGAAGAAATATTCACAGACTTACTGAGAAAACGTGAAGCCACCTTAACGCAGTTTCCTTCTGTCACCGAAGCCAGGGCATCGAATAAGCGTGAGCTGTGCAGAAAGGGAGGGTGTGAGAAGAGAGAAAGTATGAAGTGTCTTCGAGATGTGGCAAGTAAACTAAATCATGAGTTGCTTTTTGGACCAGTGTTGTGCCCAAGAGACAGGTGAGGTGTGGCGTGGCAATATTAAAATGAGTTATACTCTTCATTGTCTAATTTTTCTTCAGAGTGAGTATGGAGAAGATAAGTAGTTGGGTTTGGGTTTTTATCTTTTAAAGAAGAGCAACAAAGGAATTAATAGAATAATAAACTGTGGGAAGTTTCACAAGTTTGGTGAGTGGATCAAAGACCAACATGTATAGGTGATGAATTGTTGCAGGAAACTTCTGGAAAAAGTAAGCAGGAAAGGATGGAGGTGGTCGTCAGAAAGCAGGATGCTTGAGATGTTAAAAACAAATGACTGTTACAAAACAAATTGGAGGACAGAGGAATTCTTTGCAGGCCAAAGCAGCTTCAGAGTAAAGGATGTTGGATGGGAAGTGGATGGATTTGAAAATTAAAGAGAAAAATAAGACTCCATGATGGTGTAAATGAGGGGTTTGATAGCGGGTGGGGAACCGAGAATCGTAGCAATTTCAAGTTCATGGCATCTCTCCAAGCTTTAATTTCTTCATCTCAAAAAAGAAAAAAAAAGCATGTGTGAAATTGCTTTGTAAAGTATTATTTTTGTTATACATGGAAATATTCAGGAATGAACCATATACGAACAAGCCAATGATTGTGCGGCCTATTTGCCAAAGAAGATGTTAAGATACTGAAGGCAGAGACCCAATACAAATGGCCACATGTCCCGAATTCATGTGCCATTGTGCTTGTCCTAGTGTCAGTAGTTCTGCCTCTGCTGTTGAGCCTTGTCCCTCCTGTCACCATATCCATCCCTTTCATGTGCTTGTTTGCCTTTCTATTGGGAGAACCTGGCCTGGAGATCTCTGTTTGCTTGGCCCTTATGCCAGCCAGTTGTGTTCTGCCTCAGTTTCCCCAGGGAAATATGCTAGAGAAAGATTGGAGGCTGCTTGGCAGGGAAAGGGCAGAACACTTCTTCTTTGCTTGAGCCCAAGCTTTATCTCTTCCATGGCCTCGGGCAAAGGAGAGCTCCAGTCTCAGGCAGCCAACCTTAACTCCGGGCATCTCCTCCCTACTGTTGCCAACCTTTGAGATATCTCATGGTGTTTTCTCCCTTCTCGTCCTTCCCTCCTCTGTGTAATCACTTTATTGTGTTAGATTTTCCTGATTTAAACACTTGGGGCAGTTCTGTTGAGTGGGTTGTGTCCTGACTGGTAGACAAACACACAGGCCAAGTTGTATTGATTATTAAATAGAATTCCTTTAAATTATGTAATGTTTTCTTTTAAGCTTTGGAACTTTAAACATATAATAAAAAAGAAAGTATCTCATCAATATAAACTAATTCAAAATTATAAACAAATTTAGGATGGCATCTATTGTGATTTAGCAATAGCAAGATTAAATATAAATGTTTTCAACTATTTTTTCAGCTGACTAAACTTCACAGTTGAAATAAATGTTGTCATTTAAATGTTCTTTTAAATGGTATTTATCTAGTTTGGATTTGAAGAGAAAACATTCTTCAGCAGAGAGAGTGATAAGAATCATCAAAAAATAAACAACTAACATACTTTGGAAAAACTTGTCATTATGTCATAGTATTACATGCTATCTTGGCACATTTGTGGATAGTTTTAATTTTTTTGTTTCATTTACTAATGGTTTTGAATAAAACAGTAATATCACTGGCAATGATTCCACTATGTTACTTCAAAATTTATTTGGAGGTTTCTGTTTCATGCAATAGCCTCTTTTTCCAGGATAATATTATTAAATGATTTACTGATGCACTTAACTGATTTATTAAAAATTTATGAATTACTACCATATTTTAAAATATTCATAGAATAATTATTTGATGACCCTCCTTGTACAAGTTAAAATACTAAATTATGAGTTATTAATCTTTTTAAAACAATTTATTCAGATGAACTTTAAATAATGAATTGAACATTTTAAAGTAAACAATGAAGGCAGTTAGTACATTCACAGTGTTGTGTAAAACCAAATACTATTTAGTTCCAAAGTACTCTCATCAGTCCAAAGTAAAACACTCTCTTCATTCCTCTCTCCACTGGCCCTTGGCAGCCACCAGTCCTTTCTCTGAAAATTCATCTCTTCTAGACATTTCAGAAAAATGGAATCACACAATATGGAACATTTTCTGTCTGGCTTCTTTCATAGTGCATGGTTTTGTTGTTGTTGTTATTTGTTTTTGCAGTACTGCACATTGAACCCAGAGCCCTCACAGTGAGCTACACCTTCAGCCTTTGAAAAAAAACAAAACAACTTTTTTTCTTGTTTTAAACAGGGTCTCACTAAGTTGCCCAAGCTGGGCTCAAACTTACAGTCCTCCTGCCTCAGCCTTTAGATATTTTTGCTACTATGTTTTCTCAGGAATATCATTCAAAAATACTGTTTCCCAAACTGAAGGTTGCTTCTTCAGTTTTTTTTGATGTCTGAAGATGGAAAAAAATTTTCAATTTTGATGAAATCTCTCTATGTTTTTCCTTTGGTTTCTCATATTTTTGGTACTGTAGCTAAGAATCTAGATTGTCAGACTCAAGGTCATGAAAATCAATCTATTTTCAGTGTATGTAAAATGGTATGTCTTTTGCATCATGTACCACTTTATATATGTGATGATATATATCCATATAACTTACATTAATTTACAAAGTATTTTTCAATTTATTGATTCATTTTTTAAACAATGCTGTGAGGTGGACAAGGGAATAGCCATTATGCTCATTTTAATGATAAGAAAATTTTGGCCTGGAACCAAACACCCCACCCCCAGATGCTGGCACCTTCTAGGTACTTGCACTGGTGCCAGAAAGACCTGGGAACGGTGCACCCACCTCCACTCCCTGGGTTCTCCACAGCACAGGGCAACAGAGTTGACAACCAACAGACTGACCTGATCAAACAAGAATCCAACATCCAGAGGGAGAACTCTCTGAAAATGCAGTTAGGAAAATATACCATTCATAACAGCATAAACGTCAAATATTTAGGTATTACCATAACCAAGGTAATGAAAGACCTCTACAAGAAAATTACGTCAGACAAAGAAAGGAAATCGAGGAGGACATCAGAAAAGGGAAAAATGTCTACTGTTCCTGGATAGGCAGAACTAACATAAACTGTCTATACTACCAAAACTGATATACAGAGTTAATATAAAACCAATGAAAATACCAATGTTATTTCTGGAAAAGCTAGAGAAAAGAGTCCTAAAATTTATATGGAATCAGAAGGGATCCAGTATAGCAAAAGTAATCCTGAGTAACAAAAGCAAAACAAATGGCATCACAATCACAGACTTGAAGTTATACTACAAAGCAATAGTGACTAACACAACAAGATACTGATCCCAAACAGGCATGTGGATCAACGGGACAGAAATGAGGAGGGAGAAGCCCAGGACCATACAACCATTTGATCTCTGACAAAGGGGCCAAAAACATACACTGGAGGAAATATAGCCTCTTTAATGGAGGATGTGGGGGAAAAATCGGTATGAACATGCAGAAAATTGAGTCAAAACCCATGGATCTCACCATGTACTAAAAGAAACTCAAAATGGACCAAAGATGGAAATGTTAGAACAGAAGATAAAATAGGTAACCGTCGAAGATGCATTTTTAGACAAGAGCTTTTTGAACAGAATCCCAATGATGTAAGAAATAATACCAAGAATTAATAAGTGGAATCATATGAAATTAAAAACTTTTGGACAGAAAAAGGAAACAACTGGCAGAGGGAGGAGACAACCTACAATGTTTTCCAACTATTCCATGGACAGAGGACTAAAATCAAAAATATATAAAGAACTCAAAAACAGACCTCCCAACATAAAAGACCAATGAGAAATGGGCAACCAAAATGAATAGACGCTTCTCAGAAAAAGTACAAATGACCAATCAATACCTGAAAAAGTGCTCATCATCGCGAGCCATCAGAGACATGCAAATTAAAACTACACCGAGATTTCATTTTAGCCCAGAAACAATGGCTAATGTATAAAAAAAATCTAATAGTAACAGATGCTGGTGAGGATGTGGGGAAAAAGAAACGCTACCACACTGTTGATTGGAATGTACACTAGTATAATCACAATGGAAATCAGTATTGAAATTCTTCAAAACACTGAAAGTTGAAATTCCATTTGACCCAGTTATCTCCCTCCTAGGCATTGCCCCAAAAAACTTAAAACATCATCAGGTACGGCGACACCCATGTTTATAGCAGCACAATTTATAATAGCTGGGTCTTGGAAATGCCACATATGTCCAATGACAGATGGATGGATAAGGAAAATGTATTTATACACAATGGGGTACTATCTTGCCATAAAGCAAAATAAACTTCAGGTATTCATGGGTAAACAGATACAGCTTAAGAATATAATGGTAAGTGAAATAAGTCAGACACACAAAGTCAAATATTGCGTGATTTCTTTTATATCGAAAGATTATATATATATATATATATATAGAGAGAGAGAGAGAGAGAGAGAGAGAGAGAGAGAGAAAAGTAGAACAATAAATAGGATGTAGGGAAAAGTTAAAAAAGTTCCCCAAATTATATAATCCATTGTTTTAAAAATATTTCAGTAAACACGCTAATTTATTTCATTTATACTAACAGTTTGCCACAGTGCATTGAAGAGAAAGTTAATGTTATTAGCTGTTATTTTCTTGTAAGAATCTGTTTTCGCGTTCACTCTCTCATGTCTGTGTGCCAAGGGCAGGGATGAGAGGGGCACAATTCGTTAAACACCAGACAGAGATCCCCAGCGGCTAGGAGTCTTGCACTGAGTAACTACTTTGAAGATAATGATATGAAGTGTAGTAACTATCACTATTCTCTTATGTGGTTATGAATTTTTTTAATAAAATAAAAGAAAACCCGAAGTTTAGGGCCGAGAGTGTGGCTTAGGGGTCGCACGTTTGCCTGGTATGTGCAAAGCTCTGCGCCCAATCCTTGGCCATGCTGCCGCCGCCACCCTTCACCCCCCCAAAACAAAGAAGAAACGAGGAGGAAAAAAAGGCAAGAGAAAAGGCAAGAAAATCTGAACTTTAAGGAAGAAAATTCTCTTTCCAGGTCTTATGGGTGGCAAATGGCAGATGTACGACCCTGGGGTCGGTTGTCTGAGTCCGACTGTGTGTTTATGCCAGCGGCGGTAAACCTGCGGTATGCATGTTGTTTGCTTTGAAGACAAAAGATGTTGGCGTAGGAGTTGTTTTTTTTTTTAAACTAAAACCTCAGTGTTCAGGTTGAGTGGCAGGGCTGGCACTTTGTGATAAATACGTGGGTTTTGGTTTGCAGTTTGGGCTCTTGTCTCTAAGATGTTTGCTATCACTGGCCCGTAGCGTTCCATCAGCTTGCTCCGTTAGAATGTCTTAATATGTTTGCTGAACGAGATGAAGCAGGGAAGGGAAGGAGAAAAAACTACACTTGTTGTGTGAATGCACTTGGCTTTACGGCACATTCACATGCGGCCTTACACAGCTCTCACTCCAAGAGTTCTGCTGTTACGTCGAGAACAGTGAGGGTTGCAGAGTTGGCCCTCCCCTCTGCACCGTTCTTGGGACGCCCGAGTCCCAGCTCCAGGAACCCCAAGTCCACTTGACTCCTTGTGTTAATGTAGCCCTCAGAGGAGGGCTGGGGTGGTACAGTAGAATAAAACCAAAAGTCGTCCTCTGCCTCTTTTGTTTTGTTAAATCCGAGCATCTGTTTCTCACTCTTGCATTGCATTTTCTTTATTAATAAATCCCGACTTTAAAAAAAGCAGTCCTCCAACCACTGTCCTTTTCTAACAGTGGGACCCCCAGGCCCCGTGACGTGGGGCCTCTTCTCACAGCCCCAGACTCCAGACCTGCTGACTGGGCGCTGTGGGGCAGCTCCCCTAGCCACTGGGGATCTCTGCCTGGTGTTTAACAAATTGTGCCCCTCCCATCCCTGCCCTTGGCACACAGACAGGAAATTAAGACCTAAGGGAAACTTACCTTTGACCTTTAATTCTCTTTTTAATAAAAGCGCACGGAGTCACTCGCATGTTTCACACCAGACTCAAGAAGAGACAGCTTAATGGGCCTTGGAAGGAAAACCCATCTGTCCCCATTCACTGGTGCTTTTCCCATTGTGCTGACCTGTGAGCCAGTCACTGGCTCCAGGCATGTTTGTGTTAGAGGCCACCCAGTGCCCAACACATAGTCACAAACACTGACTGTGCTCAGTGAGCATTAGTTGTTCTTCAAAAGTGAATGGTGGTACCCTTACCCTACAGAGCAATATAAATTAATGATGATGTTTTACTTTTTTGTATCTATTTTTCTTAAACTGTTTGTGCATTTTATGTGACACTTTTATTAGACATGGCTCTTTGAAAAAAAGACCAATGAAACTAGCTTAAAAAGGGGGGAGGGCATTTATTAACTGATGTAATAGCCCTGGTCACTGAGATGTTTAAGAACCTGCCTCTTTCCCTAATGTGGCTGCTTTCTTGTGGCAGTGCATTGGCCGGTGGCATCTTCAGGTGTATGTCTCACCACCCTGCCAATCTCTGGCGGGAAGACAAATCTGCTCCTCTAAGAGGCTGTCAAAGTCCTGAGACTACCTGTCATGTGCCCATTTCCAAATTAACCACAGTAGTTACAGTGGTGTTCGGTGCTCATTGTTTGGATCTGGGTCACAAGCCCAACCTTGGAACCCAGATGGGGCTCACTTCCCTGAGTGGCATGGACTGGGACTGGAGAAGGGGACTCCCCAGAGGAAGTCTGGAGGGACTCTTAAGGAGCATGAACAGGCAAAGCAACAATTACCCATCAGACGTTTGGTAGAGTGCACAATAATTGGAGAATTATAAATTCAGCACATAGAATTGTAAGTTTGATTTTGTAGTGTTAGATAAAAGCAACACCATTCTTAAGTGTTCCACAATTAAAGAAGTTGGGTTTTAAATCAGAAGATACATTCAAAAAGATCATTTTGAGGCCTCCTTCAGACACCTTCACTCGGCCCAGGGCACTGTGTGTGCTCCTCAGTCTACAGCTCGGGCTGCTCACTGTGT
Source organism: Dinomys branickii (assembly GCA_004027595.1). Classification (NCBI taxonomy): domain Eukaryota; kingdom Metazoa; phylum Chordata; class Mammalia; order Rodentia; family Dinomyidae; genus Dinomys; species Dinomys branickii. Next base: position 17,617 of record PVLD010025490.1, read on the forward strand.
GCCAGACATCGTACTCTAGGAATAGAATGTTTAAGGATAAAATTATTCTGTTCCCATAGAGCTTGGAGTGTGCAGGAGCCTTTGAAATGCTTGTAACTAACTCATGTAACTTGTGACTTACCAGAGATGCTGAAATGATGTCAGAGTTACTCTATGTCCAAAGGATGGAGATGCACATATACCCATTTTAATATAAGGGTCTGGTTAACTGAATACGTGGAATAATGATATCACTTGGATCTATGCCAGACATGTTTCCAACGACCACCTTCATCCTTGCAGCCCCCTGCTTTCCCATTTCCATGTGGAGGTATAATCGCCCCATCTCATAGCAAGAGGCGGGAGGAGCCAGGTATCCAGGTTGAACATTTGTGCATTTCAAAGTGTATCTATCATGCCTATATTGAATGATCTATGGCTTCTCTTATATTATGGGCATTAGTCACACCCAAAACTATTTATACATATACAGTGTGTTTATAGAAACCATTGGAAAAAATCTTCAAGACACCCAGGGAAGCTGAATGACCACGCTACTCAGTCTGACTCCTGAGCCCCTTCTGCACTCCGTACCCTTTCCCAGCCCACTGAGTCCTGTGTCTTTCCCCTTAGGCACTGTAAAGCAGAGGAAAGGGAAGCCCACATGCTGTGAGTGTATGCGCGTGTGTGCGTGCACACTGGGAGCTGGTGAGAGGGTGCTGGTCTCAGAGCCATTCAGCCGGGTGTTGGTAAGGGATGAGAGGCCTGAGTGTCCAGGACAAGGGCAGCAGTGCCGTATGACGGGACAAGCAGTGTACAAGAAGCGTTCTGGCCTGCCTGACTTGAATACTGACCCTGCCATTTAGGATTTGTAGCCACTTAACCTCTTGAGAATCTACTTCACTTTATACAAGGAATTTTGTGAAGTTTGTGTACTATCCATGAAAATCATCCAGGACTTTGTGGGAGCTGCTCCTGGAGAGATTCCATGCTGTATGCTGCTTCTTCTCAACCACTCACCTTACCTCCAGGTTCCCGGGGATCCAGAGTTAGGCTTAGTGTAAACAAGTCTTTCTTTCACTTCCTATTTCAGCTTCTCTTGCATATCAACTGCTTCCTCCAGGGTCTCCCATGTTCTAGATTCTGTACTAAGAGCTGGAGACAGGAGAGCAGTGTGGCCATGGAAAGGAGCATGGATTTGGGGTCTGGGGAGGGTGTGAGTCCTGACGTCTGTCTGTACAGCTTTGGTACAGTCAGCTCACTTCTCTGAGCATCCAGTTTCTTCATAATTTCCATGATTTATGAGGATTTTGCTGAGTGCTAGATGGTACTCAGGGCTTGGCAAATAGCCATTATTTTTCCTGAGACATTTTTCACTGCCATCTGAGAGCTCACGATTTAGACAGAGGGATAAGACATTTTTCAAGATTTTCCACATCAGGGGAGAGATTAAGTGGTAAGGAGGGGCTAACCTCTCAGAAGGGGGACAGCTGTGACTTTACCGACCTCACACAGCCAGCCCAGCACAGAAAGCATTCACGAGCCCACGTTTCTTTCTAGGAAACTTCCAAGGAGGTAGAAATCTTTTGGCTTCCTAAACTATTGCTTGGGCCTGTGCTTTAAGAACACTTCTTGCCATGAGTGAATTTTCAAAACAGGAAACAAGGTAAGAAATCTCACACTCATTGAAGGAGCATATTTAGAGTTCTGGCAGGAATGGAGATTGTGTGCATGTGTGTGTGTGTGTGTGTGTGTGTGTGTGTGTGTGTGTGTGCATGTGTGTGTGTGTTTCTCAAAGGAAATAATTAAACATGTATCAGGGAGCAGCATGGGTTAGAGAAGAGTAGTCCTTGCTGGCTGCTGGCATCAGAACATCGCTCACTGGCTGGCCAGTGCATGGCTGGTCCTTGGTGGTTTCCTTCTGGCTCACCAGGTAGCAAATGTTATCTCCAGTAGGCAGCAGTCAGACTGTAATCAGCCTCCTTGGCGGTCTTTCTGCTTCCATTCCACCCCGCAGGAAATGCCATCTTTGCATCTACTTCTGTGTGGCTCCTGCCCAGGAGGACATCCTTGGAGTTGACCTCGAGCAGCATCCTGAAGCCTGTGGGATGGGTGGTGGGGGATCCTCCCTCCTAGACCCAGTCACAACCCTCAAAGAGAGCGGGTCCCAACCCTTGGGACCTGTGACTTGCACTTTAATGGGAAATGGGTGCTTCCGGTGGGGTTAAATGAAGGGTGTAGAGGTGGGGAGACCAAGGGTCACCGAGGTAGAGCCTACTTGGAGTGACAAAAGCCTGTACTCATATTTGTTCTTCAGACGGTATTTAATCATACTGAGTAGCACAGGGATATTTAACATGGAGCAAAGAGGGGAAGCACAGTGGCCACAGAGACCAGAGACTGATTGGAGAGAGCCAGACACAGTCCAAGAACGCCGCAGTATCCGGCAACCTGGGAGAGGCTGGAGGTGTTCTTCCTCACAAGCCCCTGGAGGGAGCTAAGCCCCGCCTGCTCCTCAATTTCCAAATACTGGCCCTGAAATGGAGAATGGATTTCTGTTCTTTTAAACACTAAGTTTGTGTGAATTTGCAACACTAACCATAGGAAACTAGCGTCCGCTGTCTGTTTTCCCAGTGATCTCTCTGTTCCGAACACTACTATAGACCCTGAAGCTTCATCTTCAGCAACTACTTTCCTAAAACAGTCCCATCCACACAGTAGGATGTCCTCGGAGACAGCACCCAAGCCCTGGCCAGTGACGAGAGACAGAGGGAGGGCGCTTGCCTGAGACCGCTCACTAAGTTGAGAATCCGCCCAGGAAGAAGACCTAACTTGAGAGCCCAGTGTCATCCTGACTTTGGTCATGCTCTGTCCACACAAGTGGCAGAGATTCTGGCTGTGATGGGAGAGGAGCTGCCGAAGCTTGCTCGACCAACGGACCATTTCTTAAAAAAAGAATTTGGGATTTTCCCTTTGGGTCCAGTTAACAAAACACAAGAAACATCTTAGGGAACAGAAAGAGAGTAAGTTTTCTTCAAGCAACAGGTATGACTAAATATGTCTGACACAGAAAGACACCCTGACGTGCAGTTGCAGCAAGGAGAGTGGGCTCTGGGATCACGGGGCCTGGCTAGAATTCTGCCCCTGCCGCTTTCTGCATCTGTGCATTTGGAAGAGGTACTTGCTGGGTGACTCAGTTTCCCCTGCTGTAGAATGGAGGTGGAAATAGTACTTCAGAACACTGTGAATAGTGAGTGAAAAGGTTTCTCCCCCAGTGCCTGACAGCTAACCGGGGTTCCCTATTTCATTCTATTATTGTAAGTCATGTTTAATCTTTTCAGTATCCCTACTTGGCTATTTTACAATGGCTGTGGAATTTCTTTGGTAATCAGGACAACCAGTAAAGATGACCAACTGTCTGCCTGGCAGTGAGTGAAACCTGCTGTGATGCACTGCAGGCTGCTAATGCTCTTATCAGGCTCCCAGAGCTAATGGGAGTCCCTGGACCTCTCTTCTGGAAGATGCATAGCTATAAATGTTTGTTGAATGAATATGTAAACAAGATCAAAGGCTACTTGATGCTGGGGAAAGCGAGGTGAGTCCCTTTCCTTAACCAAACCCTCACCCACACAATGGCCAGGAGAACGCAGAGATAAGCAACCGAGTCCCGTGCCGGAGACTCCATGCCTTGTGATGGGGGCGGACAACTTGAGCTTGTTTTTAATCCGTCTAACTTGAAGGCTGCTTATGGGGCTGATGTGAGGTTTAAGATATAGAAGTACTGGGTAACCAGAAAGCAAGTCAGGCAAGGGTACTATCACAGAGATGTCCTGTCACTTGTCCAACTCAACAAAATGAACTTCGGGAGCATAGTTCAATTGTGCCCATTTCATTCCAATTTTCACAATTTTTAACTCATATGCTCATTGCTTCCCTCTTTTCTATTGGCATCTTAGGTGTTTTTCCTGTTGCTGGTGTGGCTTTTCCCCACACAGCCTAGCAGAATATTGTTCCTTCAACTTACCTCTGGCCCAGCTATTCCACCAGGAGTCTCTCAATCACTCCCTACCCCACTGCATGGCACAGCAGGAGAAGGAAGGCATTTGTCAGAGGGCAGAGTCCTTGGCTGTGGCTAAAGCCCCAAAGAGAGCTTTGAGTTTGTTCTCCTGGCCACGCTGCTGAGATGCCACCCCCCGCCCTTGGAGGGGAGCTTGGGTGGACACACCCTGCACTGCACAGTGGCTCCAGGCCCGTCACGTGCAGTCTGGTCCCTGGCTCGCAGACCTGGTACAGACCTGGAAAATAGTTAACATAATTTGACCTGATGCTTATCTTTTGTTGAGTGTATTTCTGTACTTCCTTCTGGCTACTTCTGGTCAGTTTCCTTCTGATTGATGTGCTGACACTCTACTCTGAGCCTGCCTGCACTTTCAGGGAAGAGGGAATAGGTTGCCTCTTTCTTTGCTAGCTGAACGTAGTGCCTGTCTTTATGGAGTCTAGAGCTGAGCAAAGAAGAGAACATGTATTCTAAATGTGGTATTACTAAATGGACTGTTATACACTGTGGGAGCATATCACAGATGAACTCCTAACTCAGATGGAACATGAAGGAAGAGCACCATGAGGAGATGGCATGTATCTGAGGCTTAAAGATGGACAGGAGCCATAGAGCAGTAGGAATTAGCATGCATGAAATTCTGGAGTCCCTGCGTGAAAGGGATTCCTTCCTTCTTTCTGTCTCTCAGGATGCCTCAGTTCAACACAGAAAGTCTGTTGTCAGGTTGGAGATAAATCCAGGCTGGTGATGCAGGGGGCATAAGCACTCAACCACCGTGTTGTTCTGCTTGTGCCACCATAGGTTGTGGGATACGTGATAAGTCCCTTACCCTATCTGATCCATAATCTCTCTATCTGGTGAACAAAATGATAACATTTCCAGGTCATCATGAGTGGCCAACACAGCAATGAACGTGAAAGCGTACTGGAAATTGCTGACTTTGTGGATTAAAGGGCAGGAGTTGGCCATAGGGGATCCTATGCAGAATTGAGCTGGAATGAGAAATAAAAACTGCTGCAAAAGAAGAAGGAGAAGGAGAAGAAAAGAAAAACGACAGTGCCGATTCTGCCCGGGGCGGTTCCTTTCAGCGCCTTCTCTGTTGTGAAACTTCAGGAGTTTCAGTACCTTACAGATAGTATGTTTTGTTTATGATGTTTTCAACATTAAGAGCTGCTTTTAAACAAATATATCTACTTGGCTAAGTTATCTCAAAGAAGACAGTTTTCTTTCTACATAGTATCACTGGGATTCTTGTTGCCTGGCTTGATGGAACCCAGTGTCTCCGTAAGTCTCTGTGCCCGGGTTGGCTGTACTTTACTCTGGTCCTATGTGTCACTGCAGATTGCTGGATTGGATTCTATGCACCGAATGACCAATCATAGGCTGGCAGAGGGCAGCCGGCATAGTCTCTACAGAAATCATGTTGCATTTTGAGTTTATAAAAACTATATGGCTGACACTAGCATGGAACCAAGAGAACCAAGTGTCACAAGGGCCGTGCAATAATGATGAACTTCTGAGAGGTTATCTAGCATCCGCACAACAGACATGAGCCATGTTTACCACCGGATGAGATGGTAGACATGGGGCTTCAATCCCTGGATGCACTGATCCCTGCTTGCTTCTGGAACATCTACGCATGAAGCACAGCAAGACTGACCCAGCCACTTCGCCGGTTGATCGTGGGTCACTCCCAGCTCGAGGTACAATTGCTGTTTTAGTCACTTGTGAGCAAAGTTAGAGTGAGCAGGTAGCAGAGGAGTCTGGGGGTGACTACACCCCTGCACCCTGCAGGCTTGATAGCTGTGGGCACAGAATATTTTGTAAGGTTTAAATTCACCCAAGTAATGCACTCACATGATGCCTGAATTAGAGTGAGCACTTGGATATGTTATTACAACCATCATCAGTGGGCATGGAAAACAGGGTCCAAGTTCATCAAAGATCAAAAAGCCTAGGGGAACAACACGTCCTTTTTCTTTATATTTCCTACAGC
>PVLD010025491.1:0-23653 GCA_004027595.1 Dinomys branickii
AAATGAAACAAAATTTGCTTCTTTTCTTTCTTCTTTTTTTTTTTTTTGATCTCTTTTAAACAGGGTCTTGCTATACAGTCATACCGTTCAGGCTGGCCTTTAGCTCACTTTGTAGCCCAGGCTGGTCTTCAACTCACAATGATCCTCCTGCCTCAGCCTCCTGAATGCTAGGATTACCACTCCACATTTAGATAATTTATTTGAAGGTAGAGAAATGAGGGAAGAGCAGACCTGGGACAGCCATTCTAGATGAGCAATAATGTTAATCATACTACCTGGGACTTTCTGGGCCTTGAGTCTGCCTTTGTCTCTTTCTTTCTTTGTTTTGGTCTTTTTCAGACAAGGTTTCATATGCAGTTCAGGCTGGCCTTGAACTCACTTTGTAGTCCAAGATGTCCTCAAACTTGCAGCAATCATTCTGCCTCAGTTTCACAAATGCTGGGATTATAGGTGTGCGCTACCACTCCGGGTCTGCCTTTGTCTTTCTTTTTTTGGTCTTTTTGAGACAGGGTCTCCCTCTGCAGTTCAGGCTGGCCTTGAGCTCACTTTGTAGCCCTGGCTGATCTCGATCTTGCCAAGATCCTTCTGCCTCAGCCTCCCGAGTGCTAGGATTATAGGCATGCGCCACCAGGCCTGGCTGCCTTTGTCTTTGTCTTGGTTACTTTTCTCTCGTTGCCGAGACAAAATATCCAATGCTTAAAATGAAGGAAGGAAACGTTTATTTAGCTTACAGTTTGTGGAGATTTCAGTCCATACTTGGTTGCCTCAGAGGCAGAGTGGCACATGGCAGAGGGCAAATGTTCATGGAGGCAGAACACAGCAAAACAATTAGCCAAAAGGGAGGAATGGCTGCAAGCAGCCTCTTTCCTTCCCTTACATTGTAAAAAGGTACCCCCACCCAAGAGGTGTGTAGCTCTCACACGATCTCCAGGCCTTCCTCTTCCACAGGCTCAGGATGTGTACAAAGTAAGCACCCTGGCTTCCTGCTGAGCCACTCAGCCAAACCTCTAGACTCCCCAAGTTGACACAATGTATCAACCATAACAGTATTTCTAATGCTTCAGTATCTAGTGGCCTTTCCCCTTCTAATTACTGGAGCCTGGCTGCAGAGGTATTAATTTTCATAAAGCTCAATGGGGCCTTCCTCCTGTTTTTCCCCTATCTCTTGTGCCTCCTATTCCTACACTATCCACCCAACTTCACCCTCCACCCAACACAGACAGATATGGGAGAACGTTTAAGAATGTTAAGTGGCACAGCTTAGCATTTAGGGTCTGAGGCTGAAGAACTGCTAGTTTGAGGCCATCCTGGGCCACATAGGAAGACCCTGTCTCAAAAAACAAAACAAAAATCTAGCTAGTGATCGCAATACTTCTACCATACCCATTCCTAGTTAGAGCAATGGTACCCATCTGTGATCCCAGCTACCGGGGAGACTGAAGCAGGAGGATCGAAAGTCCTCAACCAGATTGGGCAATTTAGAGCACCTCTGGCTCACGAATAAGATTTTAAAACACAGGAGTAGGGGGCTGGGGAGGTGGGGATGTAGCTCGGTGGTGAAGTGCTTGGCTAGCATGTCCAAGATGCAGGCTTTCATCCCACACACCTGTAATCCCAGTCAAGGCTGGAGGGTTTCAAGTTCAAGGCCAGCCTGGTCTACATTTTGAGACCATGTCTCCAATAAAGGAAAAAGGTGACAGAGGTTAAACTAATCCTAACTTGCAATACGTGATAGGTTTCCCACCCAAGACCTGCCCAGTCCTTATGGTAACAGTCCAATGCTGAGTTATAATGGTGCCTAGCTCCTTCTTCCGGGAGACCTCTGTAGTTTCTTCTTCCCAGTTGTCTTTACCAAAGCCCACGCAGGCCAACAATGATCCAATCCCCCTTCAGCACGTTATGCTGAGCAGCCTACGTCAGCTACCCTGTGCCCCCTCCCCTCGGAGTGCATATAAGCTCCCACTCTGTCCTTTGTTTTCAGAGAGCCAGCACGGCTGTCTGGGTGCTGCCTCCCTCCATGCCCGCATTAAACTTTTATCTCTTGCTGTTTATATCTCTCTCCTCTGCGTCGTGTTAGATCGAGTACCTAATTCTCACTCAATCAGTTGGAGCCATAGCTCAACCAAATGGGGTTTTGCCTTGCTCCTGGAGGGCCGGTCCCCCGGTCTGAGCCCCCCCATGGACCTTCCTCCTTTCCTTCTCTCCATCCCTTCTCTCTCTCCTGAGACTGAATAACCCCTTGCCTTGCCGTTTCTAACAGACATCCAACACCGACCTTTATCTCGTCAGGTTTCAAGGTGAACCCTCCCTCTTGCTCGCTCACTCGTTCTCGGGGTGCCTGTCTCGAAGTCAGGGCCATGCCAGGATACCCCCTCATCCTCTGGGACCTCACTATGTCCTTCTAGGACCTCTACGCCCTGCGGGGCTTCCCCTTTGTTTTCTCTGGTGACGACTGGTGAATTCATTGTTGGGACTCGTCAGGGATCCCCTTCGTGGGGCCCCTCTCGGTTGTACTTCACTGGAGGGTGACAACTCTCCACTGACTTATGACCTCCCAAATCCCGCTTTGTGGGGCACAATCTCGGTTGTTCTTCATTGGAGGGTGACGATTCCCCACTGATTTACGACCTTCCCTTTCCCCTGGCTCACTATCTCAATTTGACCTTGGGTAATAATCAGTCTTTACCCAACAAAAACACTCCCCTGGGATGCCTTCTCAGACACTTAGATACTCTTGGGCTAAAACAGACTAAACGGGTTAACTTTGCTACTGAAACAGCAAATGGGGAAAATACCTTATGTCCAAGCTTTCTTTCAGTTGTGGACATCCCCTGTATCCCCTCCCCTCTCACTCTCTCCGCCCCAGCCCCTGCCCTCCCCACCTCGAGCCTCCAGGCTCTGCTGCTCTGCTCTCTGCGCTGGCTCTCACGTCTCCTCCCACATCATGCTGGCCTTTCTTCCAGGAACTGCAGCTCTCCTGCACTGCCCACTGGCCCTCTCCTACCCACACAATTGGGACGCTGTTCTGGCTCCAGCCTTGGGCTGAGCCCCTGCTACCCGGAGCTAAACACAGCCCACTTCAACCTCCTTATCAACCTCCTCCTCTTCTGCAGCACTAGCCCCCGCCCCCTTTACCCAACCTTATCTCCTCCTCCGTCCTACGTAAAAGCATACTTTATGGCTTGCTGTAGTAGACTAAAAACACCCTTTACAAAATTCTTTTCCCATCCATATAAAAACACTCTACATAAATGATAATATTAACCTAAATTATAGTAAGTCTTACAGAGAGAAGTCACAGGAGCACTTGGAAGGTCTGAGTATGTGACAATATGTGTGAAGATGATGTCTAAGCTGGAAGCTACAGGAAAGGAAAGACGAAAGTTGCTGGTATTCTTGGGACAGAATAAAATACTAAAAATGTATTAACTACAGTTAAAAGGTTTTTATATTTTCTAGATTATTTTTATGGGAGATCTCTTCTAACTGACCTATCAAAAATAAAGTTCTTACTAATCTTATATTTACAACCAAGGATATATTTGAGTACACTCTGAGTTTATAAACAAATTGTCTTATGTATGGTTTTTGTTTGTTTCTCTGTCCAATATATAAACAGCTGTTCTATTTGAGCTCAACAAGGTGTATTAGATTAATTCATTATTGCCAATTTCATGGTTTATTACATGCATTCATGCTTTCCAAATGTATGATATTCTAAGATGTGAAACTGGGATTGTTTATAAAAGTGATAGTTTTCTTTCAGACATCTGCGTCTCTTTCATGCTCCAGATACTCCTATCAAGAGGTTCACGTCAGGCCAACATGAGGTCATCATTTAAATGTTAATCTTTTAACAAAAACTTATGTGATGTATATACTATATATATGCTACTACATTTAGAGATTTACCCAAACAATGTTACAGATTTCTTAAATGACATCCTGTTTAAGAACAAATTAGGTAAAAGCTCCTTATGTACTAGACAAGGATGACAACTAAAAGGGCTCTTCTACTGTGCACTGAAATGTCATGATGCCTATTATGTTACAATACTATGTATGATTTTTGACTTCCAGTCTTCTTTATAAAGCTATATAACTGTTATCTATTAATATTCCACAGGGAGTCAACTACTAGAACATCCATGTTTAATAGAAAGTAATAGTTGTCTGGCTGTTCTTTATATTTCAAGGTGCCTAGTACTCAGATAGTGTGCCTAAGGAGAGTTATCAGAAAAAGTCTCCCAAACTTTCAAGAAAACACGTTAGTCAAGCAGTGGCCATGACTCATCCAGATGGTTGACACTGACAGTAAAACTAAAAAAGTCCAATTTAGGCCCACAATCCCCACAAAAAGACTTATTGGATGTGGCCTTCCATGCCTATAATAATAGAGATCAATTGTCTCACCAAAAAGAATTAGATAAATTAAAATTACAAGCTAGACACTATCTGGAAAAAGTAAAACTTCAAACTAAACTTCAAGGCCAGTTCCTTGCAGTGGCACACAGGTCTCAGAGAGACACACCATAAAAAAGGGGATCACCAAGACCAACAAGATCCAAGCCCCTCCAGGACCATGCTTCAAATGTGATCAACACAGACACTGGGCAAGAACCTGCCCAAACCCGAAGGCCCCGCCGGGACCATGTCCCACCTGTAAACAAGGGGGCCACTGGAATGTTGACTGCCCTGTCCCGCCAGAGAGCAGGTAAGTCATCTACTTCCCTGCTCTCACAGGAACCAACAATGATTGCTTCACTCTCAATCTCATCGCTAACTGATCTGCTTGGATTCGCCGCTGGAGAGGATTGAGGGGGCTCACGGTCCACAGCCTCTCACTGAGGTGACTCTCTCGGAACCCCGAGTCTAACTAGATATCTCAGGTAAAACGCTCTCTTTTCTTATCGACATGGTGACCACATATAGCGTTATTCCTGAGTTTGCTGGCTGATGTTCATGGTCACAGCTCTCAGTTGTGGGGGTTGACAGTAAGCCATCTCAGCCTCAGCAGACAGGTCCCATTCCTTGCCGATTTGACATACTTTCTTCACACACAATTTTTTGGTTATTCCCACCTGCCCAGTTGCTCTTCTGGGCGGGGACCTATTACAAGAACTAAACTTCTCCTACACTGTCACTCTTCCCACTGCGCTTATACTCCAATCCCAGCCTGCTATCTCCAACTCCCCCACTCCTGATCTCCCACTACCAACGACTCTAGTAGATCCCACTGTCCGGGACACCTCTAACCCAACCCACACCACACACACGACTCCAGTCCTGGTACACCTCAAAGATCTCTCAATTTTCCCTTGTGTCTCACAGTACCCAATAACCCCTAAACACCTAAGGGGACTCAAACCTCTTATCTGTAGACTCCTTTCCAACAGTTTTCTCAAAACAACTACAATACCCCATCCTACCTATACTAAAGCCTAAGGGCACATACGGATATCCAGTAGTCCCAAACCCTCACACTCTCTTCTCTCATATCCCGCCTCAACCTCTCAATTCTCAGCATTAGATTTAAAGGATGTTTTCTTTATTATTCCTTTACATCCCCAATGCCAAGATCTTTTCATGTTCACATGGACAGATCCAGATACCTTTCAATCCACTCAACTAACATGGGCTGTGTTACCTCAGGGGTTCAGAGATAGCCCCCACTTTTTTAGCCCAGCTCTGGCCAGTAACTTGCAGCTATAAGCCTACAGCCTAGCACGCTCATTCAGCATGTAGACGACCTTCTACTTTGTTCCCCCTCCTATACCACATCGATACAACACATGGCCACCTTACTAAACCTTCTCTGTGCTAGGGGATATAGAGTTTCCTCTTCCAAAGCCCAAATCGCTTCACCAAAGGTCAAATAGCTAGGCCTCACACTTATACCTACTACATGCTCCATAACCTCTGACTGCAAAGCTCTCCTCTGTGACTTGCAGTCACCAGTTACAAAACAACAGGTATTATCCTTCCTAGGCCTAGCAAATTTTTTCCACTTCCGGATTCCCGACTTTACTTCTTTAGCCCAGCCACTATATCGAGCTTCTAAAAGGTCTCCCAGAACCTCTAGATTCCACCATGTGAAGTGATACCCCCTTCACAGAGCTAAAAGAGGCCTTCCTTAGGGCTCCTGCACTTACCCTTCCCAATCCCACTATACCCTTTACTCTATACACCACAGCCAGACACAGTAAGGGACCCTCATTCCAGGCAGTAGCCTATCTCTCAAAACAGCTAGACACTACAATTAGAGGATGGCCTCCTTGCCTTTGGACATTGGCAGCAGTAGCCATCCAGATACAAAAAGCCAAAATTTACCCTAGGACAAATAATCACAGTCTTTTCACCACATTGACTAATTGGCTTAATCTCTCACAAAACACTCCAGGCTCTAATGACTCTATCATGACTACAACAAGTTCATCTAATCCTAATACAGGATCCCACTGTCACAATTTCAACCAGCAACACTCTCAATCCAGCCACCCTATTACCTACTCCTATGACAGAGACAGAGACAGGTCCCCTACACGAATGCACAGATGTTCTCCAATTAACTTCTATCTCTACCCCTTACAAAACTCTGAGCTCTCTCTAAATCACCCACACAGTTAAGCCCATTCAAGCTTATATACGGCAGACCGTTCCTTCTACAAAATCTACCCTCACCCTCCGATGTCCCCCTTAGCTGACTATATCCCAATTCTCTCATTTCTCTGACATCCTCTCCGATACCATGCAGACCTTTGTCTTCCTCGGCCTTCTAAAGGACACTCACCAAAACCCCCTCTATCTCCAGAAGACCTAATCTATATTAAGATTCCCAGATCCACAGGTTCAGTACTTCAACTTAAGTGAAACAAACCCCACCTGGTATACCTCACAACCCCAACAGTGATAAAAGAAGAGGGATTCCCACACTGGTTTCATATCACTCAGATGAAGAGATATTGTCCACTACCTGGTAATCTCAATCCTGAACACACTGAAGGGACTTTGTGGACCTCGTGTCCAATAGGTCCCACTTGTCTCCAATTGACAAGACACAAAACTAATACTTTGCTGTCCCATCTGGCTTTGGCCCCTATATTGCTACTTTTTGTTTTCATCATAGTAGCTCTAATACTATATCCAAAAGAAGTTAAAATTTCATCACGAATCATCTTTATCACTTTTTTCATGGCCTTAATGATACTCATTACATACCTAAACTGTTTAACCAAACTGTACATACCTAAACACACCTAAACTGCCTAACTAATTATTCTCTCCCTGATTGCTGACTGTGTCTGCCCTTCTCAGCCGATGTTTACATGGTTCAACCAGTAATATTTAAATATTCACATCTCATGCCAAATAATACCTCATACTCAGTTATAGGTCCTCTTCAGATTGCTCCAAATCAACCTTGGACTCTCAATCTCACCTGCCTACCCTCTACCCATGGCTACACCACTCCAGAAAATCACCTTAACCTATTCATGGGAAACAACACATCACCCAAAGCCACAGGGCTATCACATTAGCTTCAGTATTACTAGGTATTGAGATCTTCTTGGCCATCAGACTGGGGGCAAGAGGACTAGGGACCAGTTTAAGCTTTTACTCTCAAATATCTCATGATATAAAAAACATCATAGCATCAGTTTATCAAAGTGTTGACTCACTTCAGGACCAGATAAACTCACTTGCCATGATATTTCTCCAACAAGGGCAAGCACTAGATATCCTGACAGCAAAAAAAGGAGGGTATTGTGCCATACTGGGAGAAAAATGTTGTTATTTTGTCAACCAATCAGGTATAATAAGGGACCAAGTATAAAAACTCAAAAATTGGCAGCTGATATATGGGATAGATGCTATTTTTCAGATTCTACCTCCTGGTCATCGTGGTGGGATTCCTTCTACTCATGGGCCCCCATCTTAATGCCCATCATGGGCCCCCTGATTACTATAATAATTTTTTTTTTGCTTCATTCCCTTTGTCTTCAGGCTCCTCTATCCATCCTGGCCATTGTATCCAGGCCAGAATACAATTACCACCAAAAAAATCCTTCTCCTGAGTGACATCACCACCTCACCAACTCAGGTGAAATAAGCCCCTTAGACCCATCCTTCTTTCCCTTAGGCCCCACTCTACTCCTGTTCAGCAGGAAGTAGCCAGAGAGACTAATGATGCCTCTTAAACACCAAAGAGATGGGAATGATAGGTTTCCCGCCCAAGACCTGCCCAGTCCTCATGGCAACAGTCCAATGCTGAGTTATAATGGTGCCTAGCTCCTTCTTCCCGGACACCCCTGTAGTTTCTTCTTCCCAGCTGCCTTTGCCAAAGCCCACGCAGGCCAACAATGATCCAATCCCCCTTCAGCACGTTATGCTGAGCAGCCTACGTCAGCTACCCTGTGCCCCTCCCCTCGGAGTGCATATAAGCTCCTACCCTGTCCTTTGTCTTCAGAGAGCCAGCACAGGTGTCTGGGTGCTGCCTCCCTCCATGCCCGCATTAAACTTTTATCTCTTGCTGTTTATATCTCTCCTCCTCTGTGTCATGTTAGATTGAGTACCTAATGCTCACTCAATCAATACCAACCACTGATTGTAGGCTGCAAGCAAAGAGGATCGTGCCACCCTCGATCACCTCTTCTGTGTTTCAGTAAACAGAAAGCGATTAGGACAGACAGCTAAAAGAGGGAGAGGCACCTGGTCAGCCCCAGGGCTCAGCCCTTGGGGGAGGCAGTGCAGAAAATGAACACCTCACAACTGCGGCTGCATCTGCAGATTAAAGTTATGGTGGCCAGATTTACATCTTCCCCACAGGGTACACGGCAGTGTAAGAGTATCGGTGCCACTCTTTTGACACTTCCCCTATAAATAAACCGTTATCTCGCTAGGGGCGGGCTATCCTCTCCCACCCTCTGAGACTATTAAGACTAAAATATTACTAACATAGCTCTGGGTGTGGATAATGGAAGCCCCGCCCTGGGTGTGGGTGGCACCTACAGATAGGTTTATAGCCTGGGTAGAGTAAAAGGAAAAGAGAGTCTTGCTGCCTCTGCCTGCCTGCCTGCCTGCCTGCCTGCCTGCTATGGACTTTCTCCTCTGCCATGCCACCTGCCTTGGAGCCAGCCCATTATGGACTGAAATGCTACAAACTGTGAGCTAAATAAACCTGTCCTCCCTTACCTTGTGGGTGTCACGTATTTTGTCTCAGCAGTAAGAAAAGTAACTAAGACACAGGGTGTCAGGACACGTGTGTCCCAGGCTCATGGCTCTGAAACACTGAGGATGACGTTAGGAACCGGAGGAGTTAGGAAGTTTTTGCTGGAGATGAGGAGGACAATAGCACCTGGATTTCCGAGTTGGGGGTGCATGGCCCTCAACCTAGAGTTAATCATAGGTGAACAGCACAGAATCACCCAGTGGTCACCTGTCCAGTAGTTCTGGGGATTTAAAAAGACAGACTGGGACCCAGGCTTCTAACCCAGTTCTTCACCATGTAGGGTTTACAGAAAACTAAATCTCAGGAAGAATTTGCTTCATAATTTCATCAAAACTCAGGAGCTGGGCTGGGACATAGCTCAGTGGCTCAGCACCTGACTGACAAGCACAAGGTCCTGAGTTCAATTCCCTGTGCCAAAACAAACAAACAAACACCCAACAACAAAAATCCCATCAGGAATTTCATAGGGAGGAGCTGCACCTCCATTTTTGAACTCACTTGGTAGCCTAGGCTGGCCTTGATCCTGCCTCAGCCTCACAGAGTGCTAGGATTACAGGTGTTTACCACCACTCCCAGCTTTCTTTATTTTTAAGTAATTATTAAACTATCAGTGCTTGAAGTCATAGCACTACTTACGTATTGCCTGTCTCTCCATCTGTCATCTGAACTTCATGAAGGTAAAGATTACATGCCTATAATCCCAGCACTCTTGGAGGCTGAGGCAGTAAAATTGCAATTAACAATTTAGTGAGATCCTGTCTCAAAATAAATAAAAAAGGGCTGAGGATGTGGTTTAGCATGAGAGCGCTGGTTTCAATCCCATGTACCTCAAAAACCTAACCCCCCCAATCCACTTTGTTCTCTTGGAGTCCCTAGTGATAGGTTTTTTCCAGCGCAGAGAGAGAAGTAAAGCAAAAAATATAAAGTGCCTTTATTGTGGGCACAGGGAAGACCAAAGTAGGGGAAAGAAAGGAAACATGGAACTTCGAGGGCTTGTCATGGGATCCCCTAAGGTTAAATAGGCCTGGGTGGGAGGCGGGGATTAGGAGGCAGACTGCCTGACATGGTGGACCAGGATTGGGCGGGAGTGTGGGAAAGAGAAACAGGATATTACAAAAAGGGAAGTAGGAAGTTGTAATCTGACTCGGGAAGAAGGGTGGCGCTTAGCGTATGACCTTAAAGACCTGCGCCATATTGACTTTGACCTCGAGGTCAGTGCCATATTGACCTGGTGCCATACTGGCTGAGCACAACACATGACCACCAGCACCATATTGGCTGGTTGCCATAATGACCAGGCAGGAATTACAGTGAGGCAAAAAACCAATCACCTAGTACCTAAACCAGCAGCCTGAGAGGTACCACATGTCCCATTCCTGCTGGGCAGCAGCACAGGGGAAGTGAGGGAGACCAGGTGGGGCTGACACACAGGTGTCTGAGGTGCAGGAGAGGCTGTTAGTGGTTGAGGTGCTGCTGGTCAAGGCTGAAAACTCCAAAAAGATGAGTTTTGGGCTCCTAGTCTGGGAGGAAGGAAGGTGATGGAATATGAACAGAACTAGTATTCATCACGGCCCTTAGAGTCAGCAGGAATGGGGATGCGGTTAGCATCCCGGGTGTGACTGGGTTGGTGGGCTTTGGACCGCACGGTACTCTATCTGGATGTTATTTTCCCCATCCACCCACATGTGCATTAAGTTTAATTCACAACGTAGGCACCATTTCTATGACTAGTAGTAAAACGTGGCATTGGTCTCCAGACATCTTAGGGCACGGTCCTCACCATCCTGGGGTGAGCACAGGATGTCGAGGCCCTGTGAGCAGCTGAGGGCAGGGAGGACATGGATGTTGTCAGGGCTTTCTTTGGACATGACTCTCCTATCAGAAGTATTCCAGGTCCTTCTGCCTTGAATTGGACGAGACAAGCTGAAAGTGGTGCCAAAGTTTGTTTGAAAAGTGTGCAATTAGCCAGGCAAGGGGACACACGCCTGTAATCCCAGCACTTGGGAGGCCGAGGCATCCGTCTCTGCCACCTGTACTGTGAGTTTGAGGCAAGCCTGGGCTACATAGTGAGACCCTATCTCAAAAAAAGAAAAAAAAAAGAAAGTAAGTAAAAAAGAAAAATGTGGGGTGTGTGGGTATGGGAGAAACCAGCTCTGCAGAACTTGGGCAGGACAAGAGAAAAAAAAAGAAGGTAAAAGTAAAAATAGAAGGACATGCCATGGCTGAGAAATGCAGCGTGGGCTACTCCAGGCAGTTGCAGTGTAAGGTCTCCCTGTTGTCCCGTCTTTCATGCATCTACCCACCCGTGTTGCCCAGGGCATCTTGTGATTGACTGGTCCCGCCCACTTCCCCAGCCAGTTTTGCCACTCCCTTCTTCCTGTATAGTTTCCGAGACACAGATCACATAAATCTTTATGGGTGCTGAAGAAGAACTCTG
This sequence comes from Dinomys branickii, assembly GCA_004027595.1. Taxonomy (NCBI): domain Eukaryota; kingdom Metazoa; phylum Chordata; class Mammalia; order Rodentia; family Dinomyidae; genus Dinomys; species Dinomys branickii. The sequence goes on from PVLD010025491.1 coordinate 11,667, forward strand.
TCTTCTGTCACACTTCAAGCTATGAACCCTACCTAGTAGGGGTTATGTACTCTCTAGGTACCTTGGGGTGTTGTGGCTCATGACTAGGTTGAGGGAAGAAAAACCTGTCAGAAAATGATGTAGTGCCCCTTGGCTTGCCTGTTTGCTGAGAGAAAGAAACTTTGCTACTAGTCCAGGTTCAAGGAGCAGGTCAGATGTCCACGTTTCCTGTAGTGAGAACATATGCTAGAGAGGTATGTCAGATAAATTATCAAGAGTCTGGGCGCTGTGGCCTTAGCAAGGTCTTGTTTACTTACCTGTAGCAGTGCTGGAGTCCTGCTTTTTGCAGAGAAATTCCAAGTCTTGCAGAGGCTTACAGAAGTAGCTTTTTCTTTTGGGAGAACTTGCTCTTCAGACAGGTCAGGTGGGACTGGCTTCATTCTAGAAAGACGAATCCAGCTGTCTGTCTCTGCCACCTTTACTGCAGTGGGTGTGGCAAGGATCACTGAGCAAGGGCCTTTCCAGTTTGGCTTCAGCTGGTCAGCCGGGTCCCCTCTCTCCCAGTTTTCACAAGCACTTGGTCTCCAGGGTGGACACGAGGTGTTCTCCTTGAGCCAGGAGCCAGCGGGACTCTGTTCCACACACCCGGATAACTTGCAGCTGGCCCAGATCGATGAGATAATGTAAAACCTCATAGTCTACTGTCATAGTAGGTGATAAAAATGGCCTGTGTGTAACATCTCCCATGGGCTCAAACCTAGCCCACTTTGGGGCGTGTTATGAATCCTCATGATGTTGTCTGTAGCAACTGGAGCCAGGACTCTGACGTCTCTGGGCAAAGTTTTGCCAGAGCTCACTTTAGGGTCTGGCTGGCTCTCTGTGCCTTCCCAGAAGGTTGAGGCCACCGAGTGGGAAGAAGGTGGTACCTTATTCCTGATGCCTGTGCTACACCCTGAGTTCCTAGGGAGGTAAAAGGAGGTACACCATCACTCTGAAGAGATGGGGGGTCCAAATCTAGGGACAACTGCTCTAAGATGCTACTGAACCACCTCAGTAGGCTTCTCTGAAGTGGTAGGAAAGGCTGCAATCCAGACTAGAAAGGTGTCAATTAGGAGCAACGTCTGTTCAAATCCTATACGTGCTGGCATGGGGGTAGAGAATAACTGCCAGTCCTCCCCGGGTAAGTCTGTCTCCTCTGTCAGTTTGGGCTGATCCAGAACACTGTAGGCACAAGGTGGGCAGACTTTGCAGAACTGTTCAGTGGTTGTCCCTAGACCTAGCCCTGTGGAAACTCGAGTGACCATTTCCCATGTAGGAGTGGGTCCTCAGGACCCAGGAGCAAGGCAGGGCCTGGAGGAGCTGTGGGGCCAGATTTTCTGTTTCCCTGTCAGCCTTCTGGTTTCCCAAGGAGACTTCCAGTGTGTCTCTTTGGTGCCCTTTGCGTGCGTGACTGTGACCTGTCTGGGAAGATGGACTCTGCCTCTAGGGGCTGTGGACTTTCCTGTCTGTGCTTTCCAGATGATAGCTTAGTAAGCCTCCTTCCTGCCAGACTGTTGCGTTGAGTGCAGCACCAGAAAGGCTTATGTGGAGTTTGTATAGATGTTTAGCCTCTTGTTGTCTCCTAATGTCTTGCTAGGCAGGTGCTTATTCCACTGAGCTATATCCCCAGCTCTCCTAATGTCAAAGCCCAAGTAAGAGCTACCGTTCTGCCATTTGAGCAGAGGTTCCTGGGGGAAGAGGTTTCACTTCAGGGACCAGTTGTGAGCTGACAACTGTGTAAACTCCTTTCAATGTCCTTCACAAACAAAGCTACTTCCATCAGAGAGCCAGCCTCCTCGGGATCTTGGAGGGACAGGTCATGATGTCCCGCCTGCTCATACGGGTCTGGCCTCAAACTCAGTAGGGCTCCTGTGCCTCAGCTCCCTGAGTGCTGGGGTTGTAGGCATGCACCCTGTGCCTGACATGTTAGTAATTCTCAAAAGTTAATTTGGAGGCTAGGAATGTGGCTCAGTGGTAGAGCTCATCCTTAACATGCTTGAGGCCAGGTGAGAGAATGTACACTCAGCAAGGCAGAAAGAAGACAAGTTACTCAAAATTCCATTTCCAAGTACAATTCATATGTGGTATGTTTACCTCAAGCCATAATTCCTAACTTTTATTTTAAATATAGTCAGGCTGATATAGGGGAAATGTTAAATGTCAAATATGCTGAGTTCCTGTCCCCTGAGGTTGAAGAATAAATTCTAAGGGACAACAGAGGTTAAGAGTAGGAAAAATTATTAGAGAGAAGGAACGGGAAATTGGAATGGGGCTATGGGGAATGGGAATAGCTCCTGAGAGACAGGAAGGGTCCCGAATGGGTTGCCAACGAGCCCACCTCAAAGGAAGCTTTATAGAACAAAATCATGAGGCAGGTACAAAGTGGGTCAAATTATGATCAACCAATAAGATTGCAAATGCAATACTGATCTAATGGCTGTAAGAGTACATGGGTGACATCATTAATCTTGCTTGATAAAAATGTGGTCTTAGTCTTAGTAGATGGGAGAGGATGGCCCACCCCTCATGGGATCATGGGAAATATCCAGAGGATGACACCAATAACCCCAAACCTCGGTTCATCCCTTAGGAAAGTGTGTGGAACTAGTCATTGTGACTTTAATCTTCACGTGTGCCTCCAGCTGCAGCCCTGATGGATTCTGATCTTCTGCTCTGCACTGACTCCCTCGGGGGCCCAGGCTTGTCTGACTGCCTACTGCGTTTCTACCTAACTCAGCTGTCTATACTAATGCTCATAATGTAAGAATCATTTTGTGTCCTATTTCTTTCTTTTTTTTTTTTCTCGTCTTTTTTGAGACAAGGTCTTGCTATGCAGTTTAGATTGGCCTTGAGCTCACTTTGTAGCCCAGGCTGGTCTCAAACTTACAGTGATCCTCCTGCTTCAGCCTCCTGAGTGCTGGAATTACAGGTGTGCACCACCACTCCCGGCTGTGTCCTATTGTTTTTATTTAGTGTTGTAAGTTTGTCCAGGGGATCCAAACTCTGCATAAAAGTTACTAAGTCCTTTACCACCCTCAGTACTTGTGCAGAGCCTAGTATGAGTGACTTGGCCGATGGACTTTTGATGTACTTATCTTTTAATCTTTGCAAGAAGCCTGCAGAATAGTGACTGACAGCCTCATTTTTTTCCTTTTCCTGCTTTCTTTTTTTTTTTTTTTGAGACAGAGTCTCACTATGTAGTTCAGACTGGCCTCAAACTGATGACAATCCTCCTGCCCCAGCCTCTCAAATGCTGTGATCTCAGGGGTACAACACCATGCCTGGCAATAGAATAATTTATTTTTATTTATTTTTGTTCGTTTGTTTGCAGTACTGAGGATTGAACTCAGTGCCTTTGCACTAAGCTATGGCCTCAGAATTTTTTTTGTTTTGTTTTTTGACATAGGGCCTTGCTAAGTTCCCCAGACTGGGCTTGACCTTGCGATCCCCCTGCTGAAGGCTCCCACAGTGTTGGAATTACAGGCTTGTGCCACAGAATAGCCTAATTTTATTGATTTATTATTATTTATTTAGCAGCCTTAGGGATTGAACCCAGGGCCTTTGCACTGCGCTAGATCCCCAGTCCTCCCTTCCTGTTCTATTCTGAGATAGACTCTCACTAAGTCTGCTAAGCTGCCTAGACTACATTTGAATTTGTAAACCTCCTGCAGCCACTCAGAGTGCTGGAATTACAGGCCTCATTTCAGAGGAGGAAATTGAAACAGAGCTGGTAGTGACATAGTGAGGATTTGAACCTAGGCATCGTGATCACAGAGTCTGTGCCATCGTCCAGCTGTGGAACCAAGAATTTAAGTCAAATTCATCAAACCAAGGTCAGGAGTGGCAGCACACACCTGTAATCATAGCACTTGGGAGGCTGAAGCAGGATGGCTGTGGGTTTGAGGCGGGTAATTTGTCCAGTATCACAAAGTTAGCAAGTGCTGAAGTCAGCGTCAAAGCTGTGAGCTTCACCTGAGCCCAGAATTCTTACCCACATGGGGGTGACTATTAGCCACGGCACTGTCAAACATTTGAAATGTGGTCGAGATGTGTTGCTCATGTACAGCAGATGCCAAATGCTGCCAGACGCCATGGCACATACACGCCTGTAATCTCAGCTGTGTGGGAGGCTGAGGCAGGGGGAGTATAGCTTAGAGGTCAACCTAGACAATTTAACAAAACCCTGTCTTAAAAAGTAAATAAGATCAGGGGTTGTAGCTCCATGCAAAAGGCCAAGGGTCAATCTCGGTACCAGGAAGAAAAACTGCTAATAGCATTGTAGATGCTAAATTAGGTAGAAATATGATAGGCAGCGGGATAGGGCTGGACCCTGGAGGAACTGCGCAGAAGACAGGCGCGCTCAAGATGGGCTGGAGGCACATTTGAAGAAGGCTGCAGTCACAGTGGCCAGATTGATGGACTTCACTAAGGGATAAGGGAAGTTTGAGATTATTGCTCCCACCCATTTTTCCCATATAAATAAACCATTTTCTCACTAGGGTGGGCCATCCTCTCCCACCCACTAACCCTAGGACTGAGGTGACCAGACCAAGGCCACGAACACTAACACTATGAAGACTACCACTAAAGACCAGACTTAAGACCAGACTTAGGACCAAGGGTAATGATGTCATCCATGCGAGCCTGCTGCTATTGGGTCAGTACAGCCAAATGCTGTGTTTGTAATCTTACTGGTTGTTTATGCTTTTGACCTGTGTTGTACTTACCTCATGATTTTGCTCTATAAAACTTCCTCAGGGAAGTGGGCTCATTACCACTCAGGACCCCGCCTGTCTCTCGGAAGCTATTCCCAATCCCCAGGATTTTCCTGCCGTTAACCTCACTGTTCCTTAGAATTCATTCTTCTACTTCAGGGAACAGAACTCAGGAAATCTGACACCTAGCAGGTTGAGAGTCACATTTTCCCCCTGTATCAGTAGGAATTTAGAATTATATATGGGCCATAGTATTATATTATAATTGGACCACACTGATCTAGACCAACATTTCAAATTTTACGTGCAAGGCCGGGCATGGTGGTGCATGCCTGTAATACTAGTATGCAGGAGGGTGAGGCAAGAGGCTCACCAGGAGTTCTAGGCTAGTTTGAATGACACAGTGGGACCCTAGTGAAAAAACTCCCAACCTGAACAGTATCTGGGACAAATTCAAGTTTATGTTTTCTAAAACCGAAGAATGAATTTTAGGAACAATGGAGGTTAGGAGCAAAATATATTTATTGAGGGAAAGAAAGTTTCTGTCCAAGAGAGGTACAGAAGGGGGGCCCAAGTGGGTTACCCAGGACTTGTCTTTTTTAGGGATGTTTATAGAGCAAAACCACGAGGTGAAGCATGTCCAAGGTAGGGAAAATGGAAAAAACTGTGGTCAGCCAATAAGAATTGTTCAGATAAAATTGATTAACTTGGGATCAAATTGGGAAGTGAGTCATGTAGCAAGCAGACATGAGCACAGAACAGGCGCTTTTCCTGTAGGAGGTCGGGTCAGGGACTCTTCAAGGTGATAGCTACCTATCTAGAATCAATCCCTGATGTTTACACCTGGGGAGGTGTGTGGGTGTATTGTTTAGCCTTCTGTCTTGAGGTCCGGCCCACAGGTATCTTGTCTTTCATGTTGGCTCCTCTTGCTGCTTTTGCTACTGTCTGCCACCTTGAAGTGTTGCCCTTGTGCCGTGCCACCCTGTCTCGGAGCCAGCCGAGTGCGGACTGAAACTTCCACAAACTGTGACCTAAATAAACCTTTCCTTCCTTAATTCTGGGCATCAGGTATTTTGTCTCTGAGAGTGGGGTCATTGCTGTAACTATACCTGACCGTGTGGTTCAAGAACCTTTGGAAATGGCTTGTGGGAAGAGTTTGGAAAGTTTCAGAGATGTTGCCTGAAAGAGAAGCACTGGAACACCTTTGGCTGCTCTGTATGGGAGATTCTGGTCAGAGCTCAGAAGATCAGAAAGCTGATAGAAATCCTGCTGGTAAAGACCAGGCTCAGGAAGTTTCTGATGGGAAGAACTGCATCGGGTGTTGGACTCCAGATGATGTATGCTATGGCTTGGCAGAAAGTTTGTCTGCATTTTGCTTCTGTCCAGAGACTTTGCCTAAGACTGAGATTAAGGGCAGTGGAGCCTGGCGTGGTGGTGCACGCCTGTAATCCCAGCACTTGGGAGGCTGAAGCAGGGGGATCATTGCGAGTTTGAGACTAGCCTGAGCTATAAAGTGAGCTCAAGGCCAGCCTGAACTGCATAGTGAGACCCTGTTTCAAAAGGGCCAAAAAAAAAAAAAAAGTGGACTAATTAATCTGGCAGAAGAAATTTCAAGGCAGTTGAACGTTGAGGCAGTGGCATGCATAGCTATTGTTGGGAGCTTTTAGCCAGATTTATGTTGAGAGTCAAGCACAAAGAGCCCAACAGAATGATTTCAAATGTGAGTTTGGCCAGGAAAAAAGCTCCAGTAAAACTGGACTACAAAGATAGAGCTGAGGAGATCTTGATTGCTGAGAAGGAATAGAAAAATAGAAAAGATGGCCTGAGGGTATCACAAGAAGCAGTAAGTCTCTACTCTTTGCAGCTTCAAACCCACAAAGATGAAAGTCCTTGCTTTGAGAAGAAAACCACAGAGCATCGTGTTCCAGAATGGTGGCAGCATAGAGAATTTGTTCTCCAGAATCAGATTCAGAGTGCCCAGCAATCTAGGCACTTGATCTCTATGACCAAGAGAGAGGAAAGCTTGGCTACTGCTCCAGCTGGCAGCAGCCCTTGGCATCATCCAGGTGGCACTGGTTTTAGGCACATGCAGAATGCAAGAGTTCTGAGATTAGGAAGAATTCCACCTTGATTTCAGAAGACCTGGGAGGCCAGGCAGTGTGCCCCTGAGAGCGCAGAGTGTGAAGCTGTGAGTGTGAAGTGAAAGACGCGGTGGAGACCTCAGAAGTTTGGAAAAGCCAGGAACACAGATTGTCTAAGGAAAGCTGCAAGGAGAGAGCAAAACAGGCCTAAGAGAGAAGCTCTGGGAGCTGTAACCACCAGAAGTACCAGAGGGGTGGAGTCACACAAGCCCTTTAAACTCACAATGTGCCACAGATTGCTTCAGATGCTGGACATGGAACTACAGGACATGATGTTAGCCCTGCTGGATTTTGGACTTGTGTTGGTCCCAATGCTTTGTATCCTTCTGTGCGTACCTTGTGGAATGGTGATGTTTATCTTGTGCCATTGACTGTTGGAAGTGTTTAACTTTTCATTTGTACAGAGGCTTGCAGCTAAGAGTTTGTTTTACATCTCCAAGGAGACTTGACACTTGGACTTTTCAGCAATGCTGAAACTGTTAGGACTTTGGAACTTTAGTCCATTTAGAAATGGACTAAACGCCTTTTGCATAAAGGGACCTGCCATGAATCTTTGGGGGGCAAAATGTATAGGGTTCTAATGTCTTTGTGTCTGGAAACTGGTTTAAAGAAATGTCTTTGGTTGCCAAGTTGAGAAGAGGTGGATTGTTATGGTTGATACATTGCATGAAATTGAGGAGTGCAGAGGCCTGGCTAAGGGACTCAGCAGCTCTGCATCCTGGGGTGAAAAGGACATGTCCTCACTGCTCTGGGGTGTTGTTCGTTGGAGAAGTTTAGAAGGTTAACTAAGGGGAAGGGGCAGGCCCTGATTTTGTGTTCATCCTGAGCCTGTGCAAGAGGAGGGCGCTGAGACCATGTGGGTGTGGGCAGATAGCCAATGTGCAATGTAAGGGAGGAAAAGGGCTTGCTTCCCCTGCCCTTGTGCTTTTGTTCTTTTCTGTCCTCTGCCACCTTGAACTGTTGCCCCTGTGCAATGTGCCACCCTGCCTTGGAGCCAGCTGATTATAGACTGCAACCTCCTCAAACTGTAAGCTAAATAAATTTTTCCTTCCTTAATTTTGGGCGTTGGGTATTTTGTCTCAGCAACTAGAAAAGTAACCAAGACAAGGACTTAAAGTGTAATTTTTAAAAGCTCAATTCCCTTGTGTCCTTTCTGCCTAGCTTTGTTTCTTTTATCCTACCTCAAACACACTGCACACAGATCACAGCACACTGCAGCAGCAACAACCCCTGATCAGTCAGGCTTTCTGAGTTTAAAGGATGCATCTTAGCCCGGGGATGGCTCCGCTGAGGCTCTCCGTGTGACTGACGGGCATAACTGATGGGGCGCTGAGTCATCGCAGGGGCTCTTGACACATGTGCTTCCCCCAAAGCTCACTCTGATCTGAATTACGTGCATGATATGGAGTGCATATTTATGAATATGTAATTATAGAGAGCCCTTCCCGGTCCTCGTCACAGCCCAGGAGGTTATATTTGTGATCCCATGGAAAAATTAGTGGAATCCTAGTGAGTTAATTCCAATCTACCACTTCCAGTGCAACCCATAGTGAGACTAAAGACACTAAGGCACATTTGTAGTTGTGGGGAGCTGAGGGGCCCCAAGTCCAGCTATGACGATGGCTATCCGGAACAAAGGCCCCAACCCATGAATAATGCGTGAAGAGGAGAGTGGCTTGAGGATGAGTGACTGTGAGAATGGCAGGAAATAGGTGAGTGCTGTGAGCTGGGCTGGGTAGGAGGCCTGAAATCACCTCTGCAAATGCAAGGAGAAGGATCTGCAGAGAGAGTGATCGGCATAACACAAATGAAGTAGAATCTAATGTTTTGGGCTTGGTGCTTCAGCTCTGATGTGTAATCCTTTTTCTTTAGTCTTTTTGAGACAGGGTTTTACTGTGCAGTTTGTGCTGGCCTTGAACTCACTTTGTAGCCCAGGCTGGCCTTGAATTAATGGTGACCCTCGTGCCTCAGCCTCCAGAGTGCCTCAGCATCCCAAGTGCTGGGGTCACAAGTGTGCACCACCACCCAGCTAACAGATGTGTAATCTTTCAAGCGCTGGGAAGTCAGCCTCTTACCTTGAGGCTGATCCCAGCCAACAGCATGGAATACCCAGTCAGCACACATTTTATTTGGGAGCTAAGGGTGCAGGGAAGTGCCACCTGTCTCTGTGCTTCAAAGGCTACACATCAGCGCCTTGGCTGGACCAATCTGCATTGCTGAAAGCCAGTAGAAGGGCTGAGGAAAAGTCCCAGCCAGCACTGCACACATCAGTGCACGGAGACAGGGCCAGGTTCAGCCACGATGGAGACAATCTGGAGACAATCACTCTTCCCTCAAGGGGAGTTGCCCAGGCGGCTCTAGCAATAACGTGGGAGCGGTGGTGGCTGAAAGATGCAGCAGCTCTGAGCTCTCACCTAGAGTCTCAGGCAGCTCCTAGGGCTTTGTAATTTTATTTTTTGCCTCTTAGGATGGTAGGAGGAATGGCCCCAGGGTGCTGGTTAGAATTACGCAGAGGTTAGGACTGACTCCTAGGCCTCCATTGTTTCTAACTCTACCAGCACTCTGGGACGTGGGGCAGCTTAGTGAGACCCTGACTCAAAGTAAGAAAAATAGGCTGGCATGGTGGCTCATGCCTGTAATCCCAGCACTCGGGAGGCTGAGGCAGGAGGGTCATTGCAGACCAGCCTGGGCTACAAAGTGAGCTGAACTTTGTATACAGCTTTAACTGCATATCGAGACGCAGTCTCAAAAAGAAAAAAGAAAAATAAATAAGGGCTGGGGATGTAGTTCAGTGCAAAGGTTGAATTTTAAGCCTACCCGTGGCTTTCTGCACTAAAACCTGCTCATCTGCCCTTAAATATTGTGTGTGGGGGTTTTATTTTGTTTTATTTTTTTGAGATAGTGTTAGAGGCAGCTGAGTTAGATAGAAATATTATAGGCAGTCAGACAGGGCCAGGCCAAAAGAAAAGTACCTGCATAGGGAGATCCTGTCTCAAAAAAAAAAAAAAAAAGGGCAGCAAGAACACAGCTGGGGAGCAAGCCTCTCTTCCTTCCCTACGTTGCACGCGGGCTCTCCACCCACACCGTCTCAGTGCCCCCTCTTACACAGGCTCAGGATGAACACAAAGCAAGCGCCCTGGCCCCCTGTGCAGTCACTTACTATTCTAAACTTCTCACATTGCAGAGCGGTAAGGGCATGTCCTTTTCACCCCAGTGCAACCGCTCAGTCACTTAGACAAGCCTCTGGACTCCTCAAGTTGACAAAATGTATCAACCGTAACAGGTCTGGAGAGGTGACATACCTGTGATCCCAGCACTCGGGAGGCTGATGCAGGAGGATCACTGTGAGTTCAAGACCAGCCTGGGTTCAATAGTGAGGCGGTATCCTACCCCCCCGCCAAAAAAGAATTGTACTTTTTTTTTTTTTTTTAATTGTACTTTAAAGAAAAACGGCAGCCCCAGAACACAAGCCGGGTTTATTTACCCTTTTCCTTCTCCCAAAACAGCAAACCTGGGCAGCCTGGATCTGCCGCTCCCTTTTACTCGCAGGTGGCCTCCCCTCTGCCCCACCCTGGGGGTCGGCTTCCCTTTTCACAGCTTCCCTGGGAGCGGACCATGATTTCTTGAGGGTTGTCCCATCCTCCCTACCCTCTGACTAAGACCGCAGATTACCGGATTCCAGAGCGCCACCTCCCAAACACACTCAGGGCCCCAGCTCCCACCTGCGTGGTGCCTCATTTCTCTGAGCACCTATGCGCTGCTGTGGAGCGGGTCCCGTGTCTCTCTCTCTAAAAACGGAGGTGCCTCTTTCACCGATGGTCTTGAAAATCCCTTTCCTCGAAGGGAGGTAGCAAACCGCATACATAGTTTAAAAGGGGAGGGGAGCAGAGTCCCTTGTTTCACACTCAGGGACCCTCAGACCGGCCTGGTGACACTTTCACTCTTCCGTCACCCCGGCACTGCTCTTCTGTCCGTGCCGTACCTCTGGTTGGCACAGACTGGCCCTGAGCACAACCTCCCTTGATCTTCAATGGACACAGCTGCTCACCGCATGCAACCTGGTGTCTGCTTGCAATTCGCTGCTTGTGGACAGGACAGCCTGGACTCTACCCGTCCGCCCCACGCTAACACTGGGACCACAGTGTGTGCCACGATGCTTGTGTTTCTGAGAAGCTTTCAGGAATGACAGTGCTGCTAGCCAAGGGGACTGCGCTTGGAGGAGAAAGGTTGTAGTGGATGTGGGGAGATTAATGTTAGAACATTAAAAGGAAAAGCAAAAGCCCAGACAATTAGATTTAATGCACTTTAACTGTGCAAAGAAAGACTCATGATTTGGCAGCACTCAGGGTCCCCAGAGTTGTGGAGAGCTCCACAGTCTGGGCAGGGATCATTCACAGACAGGAAACGGAAGCGAGGGAGGGAAGCAGCCACATTGGTTACAGCGCAGAGTTCACCTTGTTTGGGAATTTTTTTTTTTTTTTTTTTTTTTTTTTTTGCGGTACTGGGGATCGAACTCAGGACCCTGCACTTGCTAGGCAAGCACTTATTCCACTGAGCTATATCCCCAGCCCCTTTGTTTGGGAATTTTGTTTGGTGTTTGTTTTTTCAGTACTGGAAAGTGAACTCAGGGCCTTCACTCTAAGCTATACCCCAGTACTTATTGATTTATTTTTCTTATTTTGAATCAGGGTCTCACTAAGTTGCCCAAGCTGGCATCCAAATTTTGGTCCTCTTGCCTCGGCTTCCCAGAGTGCTGAGATTACAGGTGTGCACCATCACGCTTGGCTAGCATTTGCCTTATTTGGACATGGTCTGATCAAGTGGCCTGATTGACCGAAACCTGATTGCTGTGATTGGCTGAGACCCAGCTATCACTTACAAAATCACACACCTGAAGAGGCTTCCAGTTAGTTACACACCAACTTGCATTGAGTTCATTAGGTAGGAACTCAAGGTACAGAAGCACCTCTGGCCAGTGTGTGTGTGTGTGTGTGTGTGTGTGTGTGTCTGTGTGTGTGTGTGTGTCTGTGTGTGTGTGTGTGTCTGTGTGTGTGTGTGTGTGTGTGTGTGTGTCTGCGTGGTACTGGGGATTGACTCAAGGCCTTGTACATGC
>PVLD010025492.1:0-23647 GCA_004027595.1 Dinomys branickii
GCCCTCTTCTCTCCAGACCTGGACCAGCTCTTGGAACTCTGCTCTCCCCTGGCCGAGTCGGGAGGCTTCCATGAGCGTGGGTCTCCGAAGCCGAAGTTGCGATTGCTGGAACGAGGGCTTGGGCCAAGAGTGTGTTTGAAGCAGTGGCTTCCTCTTTCTCCGTCTCTTCTCCCTCCCGACTGTGACGTAGCGGCCCTCCGATACTTTCCTCCGGGAGAGATTTTGCTTGGTCTTTCCTAGGGCTTCAGTTCCCAATTCAGATCCTTCTTGGGTTCAGGGTACACACCTCTCTCCTTTCTGTCTTCATATTGCTATATTCCATTGTCTGGGTGGTAATCCTCTGGGAGGTTCTCTCTCTGCTGCCTACCTGGTCGCCATCTTCCTGGAAGTCCTGTTTTCCTTATTCAACCCAGAGATTTGATGCAATCCCAGTCAAAACGCCAGAAAAATATTTTGTGGATATTGAGAATAGGATTGTTAATAATGACCCATTTTTTCTTCCCAATTTGGTAATTTGTATCTTTTCTCTTGTTTTCTTGATAATTGTAGCTAAGAACTTGCCAATTATGTTCCCGTTGCCTAAGAGTCAAATTTTTATTCTATTCTTTTGTTTTCTCTTCTACTGAACCCTTACTTCCTTCTGCTTGCTTTAGGTTTAGTGTCTTTTTTCTAATTTCTTATGTTGAAAGTTTGGTTGTTTATTTGAAACCTTTCTTCTTTTCTGATATGAGCATTTGATCTAAACACTGCTTTAGCTACACCCCATAGTTTTATCAATCTTTTTTTCTTTGTCATTCAGTTAAAAATACTTTAAAACTCCCCCTTGTACTTCTTCTGTGAGTCATGTGTTATTTACATATGTATCTTTAATCTCACTAATTTATTTCTGTTGTGGTCAGAAAACATAATTATGATTTCAATCCTTTAAAATTTCCTTGGACCAATTTTGTGGCCCAGCATATGGTCAACCCAGGAAATGTTCCAAATGTATTTGAAAAGAATATATATTCTGTAGTTCTAGCTGATGTTCTATAAATGTAGTTAGATAAATTTAGTTAGGGGAGTTTAGTCCTCTATAATCACATTTTTCTGTCTAGTTTTTCTGTTATTTAAAAGGCAGTGTTAAAACTTCAATTTTGTTGAGATTTCCAGTTCTTCTTTCAATTTTCCCAGTTTTTGCTTCATGTGTTTTGGGGCCCTTTTGCATGTGTGTGTGTGTGTGTGTGTGTGTGTGTGTGTGTTTTCCTGGGATAAATTTTAGTGTCCCTACGTTGAACTACAACCTCAGCCCTTTTTATAATTTTATTTTGAGATAGGGTCTCATTAAGTCACTCCATTGCCTGATGTGGGTTTGTATTTGACATCCTCCTGCCTCAGCCTCCCACAGTACCAGGATCACAGGCTCTTTTTGCTACATTTATAATTGTAATGCCTTCTGATGTGTTGATCATTTTGTCATTGTGAAGTATTGCTTTTTGTCTCACATGTTATTTCTTCTCTTGAAGTCTATTTTGTCTAATAGAGCCATTCAGCTCTTTTTGTCACTTTACTTCCAATTACTGTGTCTAAGATATGTCTTTTATAAAAGGCATGTAGTTGGACCTCAGTGGTTTAACATTGCAATCTAACAATCTCTATTCTTTGAGTGTGATGTTTACCCACTCACATTTAATGTGAATATTAATATGGCTTGTTTATGCCCATCATTTTGCAAATTTCTATTTGTTGTTCCAGTTCTAGTTTTCCTTATTCTCCCATTTCTGCCTACTTTTGTATTGAATAATGTTTTGGTGTATGATTTCCTCTGTTGATTTTTAACTATATTGTGAGCTATTGCCTTTATGGTTGCTCAAGTACTTCTGATACTTGCCTCAACATCAGAGTACTAAATTGTGCAAATTCTGTGGTGTCTGGCATTTTCAGGTTGACTTCTTTCACTTAGCACTGTTTTCAAGGTTCTTCCATGCACGTCCTGGGTGTATGCTGGTACCTCTGTGGCTCATTTCTACCTTTCACTGAATAATGTTGTTATTTGGGCTTGCCCTGAGGTGTTTGCTCACTCACCTGCTGATGTTGTCTCCTGGCTCGAGCAGTTACAAATAAAGCTGTCACAGACACAAGGGTGGAGTTTCGTGTGGACACGCGTCTCCATTCCCTTGGGTAGATATCAAGAAGCATGATTTCTGGATTATATGGTAAATCTATGCCTTTAAAACAATCAGATTTTCACACTGTCCTCTGGAAGGGTTGCACCTTTTTCATCCCTAGTGGCTGTTTCTTTATGAGCAATTGTTTTTGCCACCAGGGTTTTGGATTTTGTTTTTCTCGGAGGTGCACAGTGGCCTCTTATTGTTTTGATATGCAGTTTGCTAGTGGCATATGAGGCTGAGAATATCATGTTTATTTTCCATCTGCATCCCTTCTACTCCTTGTCCTCCTCTGATACTGGGGGTAGAACCCAGGGCTGTCACACAGAGATACATTCCCAGCCCTTTTAAATCTTTTGAAATTTTGAGACAGGGTCTCACTAAGTCACTAAGCTGCCTGGGCTGGGCTTGAACTTGTGATTCTCCTGCCTCAGCCTCCCAAAATATACTCCTCCTTCAGTGAACTTTTCCTGGACTTTTTTGCCCATTTTTAAATTGTGTTATTCATTTACTTATTGTTGAGTTTTAAGACTCTGGGTAAGTCTTTTCTCCAATATATATTTTTGAACTATTTTTTTCCTAATCGGTGGATTTTCTCCATTTTCTGAACACAGCCAAGAAGTTTTTAATTTTAAAGATATACCATTTTTCTTCATGGATCATAATTTTTTAATGTTTTATTGAAAAAACTTTGCCCAAAGTCATTTAGAGTCCCCCTATGTTACAAAGAGTCTCATAGTCTGGAACTTTATGTTGGGCACTGGATCCAGTTTGAGTCAATGCTTGTGAGTGGTGACAGTGCCTGGAAGTGTCCTCCTTCTGCATGTGGATGCTCCACGTGAGAAGACCTCTCCTCCCACTGAGTAGCATTGCTCCTCTGTGACTGTACCTACGTGTGCCTACTGCTGGGCTCTCTGCTTCATTCCATTATTCTACTTGGATATCCCTCCACCAGGATTCACTCTTTTAATTAGTGTGGCTTTATGATAGGCCTTTTATGGAAGTTCAAAATCCTGTTTTTAAAAATTAGTACATGTTTGCACTGATGCATTTGGAAGTCACCTTGAAGAGTGGGTGCAGGTACATAATATAGCTTGCTTCTTTTTTAAAAATCTTCCCTTCTCTCCCCTGCCTCCTCTAAATCCCTTTCCTCCATTTTTGTTTTGGTTGACATCATTCACCTTAGCACATGTAAACAGCATATAGTGTTTACACTCACTGACATTGTTCAGCTCTGACATAGGGAGCATCTTGATTCTACATACTTCCCTGTCCCCTCACCCTCACTCATTGCCTTTGGTCTCCTGTATCCCTCTCTGTTGGCAAGGGAAGATCCATCCCCTTGCCTGTTCATACTTTGCTTACTCAGATGAGACCCTATGTGGTGTTTAAGCTTGTGTGTCTGGTTCATTTCACTCATATTTTCCAAGTGCACTCATTTTCCCACAAAAGGCTCAAATCTGTCCTCCTTTATAGCTGAGTAGTATTCCACTGTGCACACATGCCACATTCCCTTTACTCGCCAGCAGGCTGATGGGCGCACGGGCTGCTTCCGAGGTTTGGCTATTATGAACTGTGCTGTAAACGTGGGTGTGCGTTATTGCTGATGTCTTTAGCTCTTTGGGGGAGACGCCTAGAAGGAGAATAGCCAGGCCACATGGAATTTCTGATTTCAGTTCTTTGAGAACTCTCCATACTGATTTCCATAATGGTTGTACTGGTTCACAGTACCACCAGTAAGAGAGGAGCGCTCCCTTTTCACCAAAGCTATGCCGGCATTTGTTAATTTTTGAATTCTCGATGATTGCCATTGTCTCTGTGGCAAGATGGAGCCCTCTTACTTTGTTCTTCAGCATTATGCCTGCTTTGGTCTTTTGACTTTCTAAATGAACTTTAGAATCAGTTAGTTACTATCCACAAAACAGTGTCTGTGATTTTGATTAGGATCGTAGCAAGTCTGGATATGAAGTTGGGAAGAACAGATATTTTAACATTATTAAGTGTTCCTAAGCATGAAAGTGGATGTTCTCTCCCCATTTAGATTTTTTATAATTAAGTTTATTGGTACAATTTAGATATGCTTAATGATCACATTCATCACAGGGAATTTGTACCTGTACATGAGGTATCTTAGTTCCTCATTTTTCCCTTTCCATTTAGATATTTTTAAACTGTTTTTTCAGTACTAGGGATTGAATATAGAGGCACTCTACTACCACTGAGTTATATCCCTGGCCCTCACCCTTTATTTTTTAATTTTGAGACTGGGTGGACTGGAATTGTGATCTTCCTGCCTCAGGGTCCCAAGTAGCTGAGATTACAGGATTGTGACAGCACACACTGCTTCTTTCATTTCTTTCACCTGTGCTGTTATTTTCCTCACAGAGGAAAACATATATTTTACTAGATTTATACTTAAGTATTTCTCTTTTTTAAAGTGCTAACATAAATGATATTTTATTTTATTTTATTTTATTTATTTATTTTTTTGGTGGTACTGGGGATCGAACTCAGGACCTTGCGCTTGCTAGGCAGGCACTTATTCCACATAAATGATATTTTAAAAAATGTTTATCTTGCACAACTGAAGCTATACTCATTGAGTTATTTTGTTTACAAATTTCAAATTCTAATTATTTATTGGTGTTATAGAGAAAAACAATAGAATTTGTATATTAATCTTTTATCCTGAAACTTGCTCTAATAATTTATTTGTTCTATGTAAATTTGTGCCTTATTTTCATTTTGTATAACTCCAATGCAATTTCATAGTCTACCTTTTTTGGGTTTTTTTTTTTTTGAGACAGGGTCTTGTGGTATAGTTCAGGCTGCTTCTGAACTAACTGTCAAAAAAGTTGAGAAAGCACCATTCAGTATAACCTGAGATAGAATCTGCTAAGATGTGTCATGGTTTGGGGAATACTGCAAGGAGACTAATACAACACAGAGCACATTTTTTTTTTTCCGGTACCGGGGATTGAACTCAGGACCTTGCGCTTGCCAGGAAAGCACTTATGCCACTGAGCTATACCCCCAGCCCCTTGGAGCACATATTTTATAAGATTATTTATAACTCACGCAAAGAATATATACAAGAAAGTTCAGGAAATCTGTCCACACACTATAGGCTAAGAAATCTAACCAAAAGCCAGGATCCCACAGGAATGTCCTGCATGAGTCCAGCTGAAGACCTAGAGCTCGTAACAATGCCTCCCATGAATCCAACTGGAGGCCCAAAGCCCACAACAATATCTCATGCAGGCCTGTGTCTTGGTTACTTTACTCTTGTTGCTGAGACAAAATACCCAACACCCAAAATGAAGAAAGGAAAGGTTTATTTAGCTTACAGTTTGTGGAGGAACGTTTCAGTCCACACTTGGCTGCTTCAGAGGCAGAGGGGCACAAGCAGAGGGCAAACTGTTCATGGCAGCAGACCACAGCAAAAACAACCAGCAAAAGGGAGGAATGGCTGCAAGCAGCCTCCTTTTCTCCCCTACAATGTAAAAAGCCTACCCCCACCCAGGGGTCGTGAACCTCCCACACAATCTCTATGCCCTTCTCTTCCACAGGCTCAGGATGTTTACAAAGTAAGCATCCCAGCTTCCTCCTGAGTCACTCAGCTAAATCTCTAGATTCCCCAAGTTGATACAATGTATCAACCATAACAGCCTGTTTCATGGATCTGTGCTGTGAAGGCCCAAAGGTCAGTGGTGGAATCTAGGAAGTCTGTGCCATCGGGATGAAGGATCTGTGCTAGCAGCTGGCTGAGAGATCTGCACTGGAGCCAGGAAGTGATGCTCAAAGTAAGAACCAGTTCCCTGGAAGGATCACAGCCATCCTCAGCAACAATGAGGTCCCAAGCTCCTCCACTGGTGAAGACTGCTGAGTTCCCATCAGGAAAGCCAGTGCAGCAAGCTTCTTCAGAAGAGTGAGCTGCGTGCCTTCTTCCCCTCAAGAGCTGGGAATCGATGCTCAGAGTGAGGACCAGAGCTCCCCCAAAGTGAACTGAAGCCATTCTCAGTGCCAACAAGGTCCTGAGCTCCTCAGAGGATGAAAACAGCGAAGTTCATCAGAAAATCCAGCATGACAAGCTCCTTCAAAAGGGTATGAAGAGAGACTGCTTAAAAGTAGAGAGCAATCGGGATGAAGGGAGGGAGAAAAGGAAGAGGGGACAGCTGTGCAGGTGTGTATATATGTACAGGATGGCTGACGTGGTTGCTGTACTGTCTCATGTAGTTTTGATGTAAGGAACAATTGATGATTAATTGTTTGATCAATCTTGTATGTCTATTTGTATTGTCCTGAGCATACACTTTGAAGTTATCAGTGTGTAAATACAACAACCATTGTTGATTCCCTGCCACTCTATCTGTAGTTCAGTTTTTGTACTGTTCTGGTGATACTGTGTGTCTGTCTGTTGGTGTTTTTGTTCTTTTACTTTTAAAATAAAAAAATAAAAAAATTTTTTAAAAAGCTCCTCTAAAAGAATCAGCAGCTCCTTACAGATTCTATCAGCTCCCAACAGCCTCCTTCTGCTGCCAACAGCCTCATTCTCCTTCTCCAGTTCTGCCTCTTATGCTGCTGGCAACAATCCTCAGACTGGCCTCCCACAGCCAGCACCACACTTATTCAGTTCAGCTGCGGGTTGAGTTATAAGTTGACCACTAGTTGTCAATCTACCACAATTTATTTTTGTTTTTGTTCTCTGTTTTTTTTTCCTTCATTGTTTGATCTTGGTTTTATATGAATGTGAATATGGTTTCTAGCCTCTTTGTGGTTGTGCTTCTTCTCTGTTCATCTTTTTATGTCTTTTTCCTCTCTCTCCCTCCAATCTTCTGCACCAGTTTCCAAAAGTTAGCATGATCCTCTTTGTCCCCCAGCCTTACTTCTAATCTGTTCCTCTTCTCCCACGTCTCTATTTTCTCCCTAACCCATTTTAAATTTTAACCCCTGAGGGAAAAGTTGACATATTAAGGACTTGTATACTGCATATAACTTTCTGATTAGTTTTAGATTTTGTTATATAACCAGAAATCTAGTTCATATGGTTAAAGGTGGCAAATTAATGGTTAGCTCAGTTTTACATTTTCTAGGCTGTGTTTAATACTATTGTCATTGCTGATGGTACCACTATAGCCCAAAGTGACATAATTGTTCTAAGCAGCTGTTTTTCCTGGTATTCCAAGGCTGAGAGTGACTAAGGGTCACAGAAAATACTGTGGCACAGTGCCAGAAAACCAGTGGCTGGGCAAAGCAGGCAGTAACTTCTCATCCCCAACACATTGAGGTAGGATCTTGCAACAGACTCAAAACCCAAAAACAGTTACACCTTGAAGACACCTTAGAGAAGTAGTCGTTTCCTAAGGGTTCTCAATACTACCAATAAAGCAACCCACCATAGACGATTCACAAGTATCACCCCAGGAATTGAACTAAAAAAAGAAAAAAAATGAGAAGACACTTAAACAGGATGAAACTCAAGACATCCAGTTACACCAAAGGCAAATCCAGGGAGCAGCGAGGTGGAACAATCCAAAAGCCATCCACCTGGCCTCTCAAGTGGTAACAGCTAACTAACTGAATAAGGCTCTACAACAAATCAAATCAGAAATAATTTCTCAGATAACTGCAGCAATGGTGTCCACAATGAAAACCATGATTAGTGACTCTAGAGCAGATACAGGCAAAAAAAAGGAGCTTAAGTAAATTATGGAAGTGTGAATGCTCAGCAGGGGAAAGAAATGGAATCAAGGCAAGATGTCCAGGAGAATAAAAATTCCAGGAAAATAATAATTCCATTGAAAGTATCTGTAGCAGTTTAAGCCAATATGAGGACAAGATTGCAGATATAGAAGACAGGCTTCCAGTTAGAAATCATGAAAAGAAAGATTTCTTAAAAATGGCAAGGGACCATGAGAAACCAATCCAGCAGGTGCTAGATGATGTAAAGAAGAAGAACATAAGGCTGATTGGAGTTAATGGAAAATCAGGAGATAGCACAAATGATATAAAAAATGTTCACAGACATCATGGCAGGAAACATCCTTGGTAGGGAAAAAGAATTTGACATACAGTTAGTGAGGCATATAGAACTCCAATTAGCCACAATAAAAAAGCTATAGTCAGGCATATCATAGTGAAGATTACATAAATTCAACACAAGAATAGAATCTTAAAAGCTGTTAGGGTAAAGAAACAAATCACTTATAAAGGAAAGCTCATCAGAATCACAGCTAGCTTCTCAGCACAAACCCTCAAGTCATGGAGAGCTTGGAGTGAAGTATTTCAAGTTCTAAAGGAAAACAACCTTCAACTCAGATTGATGTACCCCATAAAACTATCTTTCAAAACTGATGGAGAAATAAGATATTTCCATGACAAAGAACATCTGAGGAAATTTATGACTGTCAAACACAATCCAAAATGTTTTGAAGGACATTCCAGAAAGAGACTACAACTCCATGCACCCCAGGAGGAGGAATCCACCAGGCAAAGCAAACAACTAAACAGAGGGAGGGAAAAGGGGGGAGCCAACAACAGGAAAATAACATGACAAAGATAAGTCAATACATGTCAGCTATAACCATCAATGCTAATGGTCTCAATTCACAAATCAAAAGACACACACTGGTGGAATGGATCAAGAAGCAAGACCCAACAATATGCTGCTGCATAGAAGAAACACATTGAATTCAAAAAGAAATTCATAGACTGAAAGTCAAAGGATGGAAAACAATACTCCATGCAACAAGAACACAGAAAACAGCAGGAGTAGCTATGTATTCACAGACAAAATGAATTTCAGGCCAAGACTGATTAAGAGAGACAAAGAAGGTCACTATATCCTTGTAAAGGGAACAACCAAGAGGAAGAGATAACAGTCATAAATATATATGCCACAAATAACTAGTGCATCCAACTATATAAAACAAATATTAACAGTCATGAAAAATCATACAAGCACTAATGCAATTGTATTAGGGAATCTCAATACCCCACTGTCACAAAAAAGAAAAAAAAATAACAGATCAACTAGACAAAAAAATCAACAATGAAATATAAGAACTGAACCAAACTTTTGAACAAATGGGCTTAGTAGGTGTCTACAGAGTGTTTCACCCCACAACATCAGAATACACATTCTCCTCAGCTGCACATGAGATGTTCTCCAAAATAGACCAAATGCTGGGTCATAGAACATGCTAAAGAAATGCAAAGGAATTGAAATTATCCCATGCATGTTATCAGATGATAGTGAAATGAAATTGGAAATCAGTGGCAAAAGAAACCACAACTTCATAAACACGCAGAAATTAAATAGCGCCCTCCTGAACAACCAATGGGTCACAGATGAAATTAAGAAGAAATTAGACAGTGTCTACAATTAAATGATAATGACAATACAACATTCCAGAATATATGAGATGCAATGAAAGCCATCCTAAGAGGGAAATTTTATAGCAGTGAGTACCCATATCAGGAAGAGAGCAAGCACAAATAAACAACAGTGAACCTAAAGCTTCTAGAAAAAGAAGAGCAGGCTAAGCCAAAAGTTTATGCAAGGCAGAAAATTATAAAGTTCAGCACAGAAATCAATACCCTGAAGAGTAAAACAACACAAAGAATCAGTGAATCAAGAGCTGGTTCTTTCAAAGATTATATAAAATCAATGAACCCTCATCCAATTTATCAGTAAAAGGATGGAAAAGACTCAGATTTGTGCAAATTGGAATGAAAAGGGTGAAATCACAATGGGCCCTGCAGAAATCCAGAAGATCATCTATACCTAGTTTGAAAATGTACATTCTAATAAGATTGAAAATGCAGAAGAAATCAACAAATTTCTAGATACATATGAATTATCATAGCTGAATTAAGAGGATATAAAAATCCTAAACAAACCAATATCAATGAGTGAAATTGAAGATGTGATTAAAAACCTACCAACAGAGAAAAGCCCAGGCCCTCATGGATCCACTGTTGGATTCTACAAGAAGTTTAGAGAAGACTTAATTACTTCTCAAAATATTTTTTGAAATTAAAAGGGAAGCAATACTTCCAAATTTATTCCTAGAAGCAAGTATTATCTTGATACCAAAACAGAGAAGGACTCAAGTAAGAAAGAGAACTACAGGCCAGTCTCCCTAGTGAACATAGATATACAAATCCTCAATAAGTACTGACAAACAGAATGCCACAAATCATCAGGAAGGTTATGCACCATGACCAAGTGGGATTCATCCCAAGGATTCCGGGGTGGTTGAACATTTGTAAATCAATAAATGTAATACATCATATCAACAGAACCAAAAACAAAAATAACCTGACCACCTCAATAGATGTAGAAAAAGCTTTCGACAAAGTCTAGCACCCATTCACGACAAAAACCTTTCAAAAAATTGGAGTAGATGGTCTTTATCTTAATCTGATAAAAGTTATCTATGATAAACCAACAGCCAACATCATATGAAATGGAGAAACACTGAAACTTTTCACTCTAAAATCAGTAACAAGACAAGGCTGTCTACTGTCTCCTCTCTTATTCAATATTTCTTCACTTGCTACAGATACACTAAGTTTCCTGGAAACTTTAGCCAGAGCAATTAGATAGGAGAAAGCAAGCAAGCAAGTAATGACAGGAAAGAAAGAAGTTAAATTATTATTTGCAGATGACATGATACTCTATATAGAAGACCCCCAAAACTCCACTAAAACAGCAAATTCAGTAGTGTAGCTGGATACAAAGTCAACACTCAAAAATCTATAGCTTTCCTACACACGAATAACAAACTCACTGAGAGAGAAATAAGGGAAACAACACCTTTCACAGCATCCAAAAATGAAATACCTAGGAATCAGTCTAATGAAGGATGTAAAATGCTTCTACATTGAAAACTACAGTACTATGAAGAAGGAGATTGAAGTGGGTATCAGAAAGTGGAAAGATGTCCTTTGATCTTGGGTAGGAAGAACCCAAGAAAGTGGGTTCTTCCTGCCCAAGTGAAAATGGCCACACTTTCAAAATGTTATACATTCTGATCGAAATTCCAATAGTGTATCTCACAGAATTAGAGAAAACAATCCTATAGCATATCCCCAGAATTAGAGAATTCCAATAGCATATCTCACAGAATTAGAGAAAACATTCCTAAAATTCATTTGGAACCAGAAGAAACCTAGAATAGCAAAGGTAATTTGGGACAACAAAGGTAAGGCCGAGGACAACACAATTTCTTATTTGAAATTACACTGTAAAGCTACTATGATAAAAACAGCATGGTACTGGGGAAAAAATAGACCCAAAGACCAGTGGAACAGATTAGAACATGTAGAAACAACTCCAGACACACTCAGCCACCTTATCTTTTACAAAAGTGCCAAATAAATTCATTGGAAGAAACATAGCTTCCGTAATAAATGGTGCTGGAAAAAACTGGCTCTGCACATGCCAAAGATTAAAATTGGACCCATATCTTTCACCTAAACTAAATATTTTACACTAAAGTAAATTCAAAATAGACCAAAGATTTAAATATTAAAGCAGGAACACTAAATCTGCTGAAAGATAGAATAGGTAAAATTTTTGAAGACCTTGGTGTAGGCATAGACTTTATGAGTAAAAACCCAATTGCCCAGGAACTATCACAAAGAATCAACAAGTGGGATCTCATCATATTAAAAAGCTTTGCACAGCAAGTGAGACCACCAGCAGAGTGAAGAGACAACTCATAGTGGGTAAAGATGTTTGCAAACTGTTCCTCAGACAAAGGATTACTATCAAAGACATATAAAGAACTCAAAAACATCAGAACATAAAAAGAACTCAAAGAACTCCCAAATTTAAAGACCCAATCCAAAAATGCACATCTGATCTGAATACACACTTCTCAGATGAAGAAATACAAACTGCAAATAAATATATGAAAAAATGTTCAATATCACCGGTCATTTGAGAGTTGCAAATTAAAATGCTGAGATTCCATCTCACCCTGGAAAGGATGGCTATTATGAAGAAATCAACCAAAAGCAAATGCTGGATGGGGCTGTGGGGAAAAGGAACTCTTCTCCACAGTTGGTGGGAGTATAGACTGATGCAGCTACTGTGGAAATCAGTGTAGAAATTCCTCAAAAAACTAGGATTGGAGGTCCCATTTGACCCAGGTATTCCCCTTCTGGGTATCTTCCCAGTAGAACTGAAAACATCATACTACAATGATACATGTGCACCCATATTTATAGCAGCACAATTTGTAATAGCTAGACCTTGAAACAACCCAAATGCTCATCAACAAGGGAGTGGATAAAAAAGATGTGGTCTTTTTATATAAAGTATGGCTGGGGATATGGCTCATTAGTAGAGCTCTTGCCTTGCCTACACAAAGTCCTGGGTTCAATCCCCAGCTCCACCACCAAAACAAAAAGCAAAACAACAACAACAATGGAGTAATACTCAGCCATAAACAAGGACAAACTGTAGAATTTTATAGGTACATGGATGCAACTAGAGACCATACTCATAAGTGAAATAAACCAGACTCACATGGGTAAACACCCTATTGTCTCCCTAGTGAAAGAAACTGAAAGAGTAAATAAGATCCATAATGCACAATAGATATTGTATTTTTGGGGGGTTTTTTTTGTTTCTTTTTCTTTGGTGGTACTGGGGATTGAACTCAGGACTCTGTGCTTGCTAGGCAGGTGCTTATTCCACTGAGCTATATCCCCAGCCCCGCACAATAGATATTGTAAAATGGGAAGAAACCAAAAGGAAAGAGAAACTGGGATGAGGGAATGGAGAAAAGAACAGAGGGAAAAGCAAAAAGAAAAAATAGTTAAGGTAGTTATACTACTAATTTCTCTTAGTTCACTGGACAGAAAATTTGTGGTAATATTTTTGGACAGCACAATGCCAATATCTTGTACTCTGAGTAACTAATTTAAAGATAACAATACCCAATGTAGGAATGGATGTTACCTTCCTATTATCTCATGTTGAAATTTTGTTGATTTTTTTCCTCTTTAAAAAAACATGTCTTCTGAGGAGAATGGGAAATGTTCATATGCCTTGTGTATTACTCTAGAGCCAAGGGAAACTGCAGAGGGACCCAGGCCCTCCTTGCTCAGACTACCGTGTTGCCAGTTCTACACGGTTCCTGCCACTGCTTGCTGGGTGAATATAGATGAGGGCGGTAAGATCTTGCTTTCTTTTTTGTTTCTTTCTTTTATTTTTTGTTCTTTTTCCTCTTTATTGCATTAGTACATTATTAATGCATGTTTGCAAATCATGCAGTTTACAGTCATCTTGGGGGATGGTTATAGGTACACACCACAGAGAGTTTCTTGTTTTTAAAGGACTTTTCCCATTACCCTCCCCCTCTTCCTCCAATTCTGTATCCCATTTTTCATTCTTGTTGATATTATTAATCTTAGCTCATGTTATGGCATATAATGTTTACATTAATGGGTTATTAGATTCCCATTCATTACTTTTCTCTCATTGCTGAGACAAAGTACCTGACCCCTGAAATTAAGGAAGGAAAAGTTTATCTGGCTCAGTTTGTGGAGGTTTCAGTCTGTAATCAGCTGGCTCCAAGGCAGGGTGGTGTGGGGAGGGGCAGCCATTCATGGCAGTGGAAGACGGCAAAACAACAAGAGCACAAAGGACGAAGCCAGCCTCTTTCCCTCCCTCACAGTGTGTGCAGGCTACCCGCCCTCGGGCAGGTGCAGTGCTCATACCCCCAGTCCCAGCACTAGACAGTGAACCAGTCCAAACTCTGGACGCAGCTGCTTCTGAGAACCCAGCCTCCCCCATGACTGCCTGAGGCTGTGGGGGGCATCCAGATACGCACCACAACACATGCATGTCTCTAATCCTCTTATTTCCCCTTCCCCACCCCTCATCCCTCACACTTCTCCCTTGAGACCACTTTCCTATTGCTAGACATCCAACTCCTAGTCCCCTCTCTCCATCTTTTTTATTCTCTGTTTGTAATTTGCCTCCCTTGAAGGAGAGATGCAGTACCATATGTAAGTCTGTGTATCTGGTTTACTTCACTCAATATTATATTTTCTAGGTGCATCCATTTTCCTACAAATGACTCAAATCTGTCATTCCTTACAGCAGAATGGTATTCCATTGTGCATAGACACCACATTTTCTTTATCCGATCATCTGCTGAATGGGTATAGAGGCTACTTCCAGGACTTAACTGTCATGAGTTATGTAGCTATACACATCGGTATGCATGTATTACTCTGGTATGATGTCTTAATTGATTTGGGGAAGATACCTACCAGGTATCACTGGGTTGGATGGCATTTCTAATTTCAGTTCTTTGAGAAATCTCCAGAGTGATTTCCATAATGTGGAAATGGTTACGTTCCCACCAACAATGAAGGAAGGTTTCTCTTTCACTCCAGTATTGCCGGCATTTGCCATTGTTTGATTTCTTATAGATTGTCATTCTTTCTGGAGAAAGATGGATCTTGGCATTGGTGTAATTTTTATTTCTTTAATGTCCAGAGATATGAGCATTTTTTCCTATATTTGTTGACCGTTTGTATATCTTCCTTTGTGAAGTGTCTGTTTCTCTTGCCCATTTCTTGACTGAGTCTTTCATTTTAGGTGGTTTAATTTTTTAGTTCTCTGTATATTCTCTGTACTAATCTGTCTGAAGAGTAGCTGGCAATTTTTGCTCATTCTCTAAGCTGTTTCTTCACTCTAATGAATGATCTTTTTGCTTTTTAATCTGATATAATCCCATTTGTTAATTCTTGTTGTTATTGCCTGTGCAATTGAGGTCCTGCTTAGAAAATCCTTCCCTACACCTATGTCTTCAAGTATTTCATCCACTTTATTTTCCAGTAGGTTTAATATTTCTGCTTTGATGTTTAGATCTTTGAACCCTTTCAATTTCAATTTAGTATGTGGTGAGAGATAAGGGCTCAATTTCAATGATCTGCATGCAGATAATCAGTTTTCCCAGCACCATTTGTTGAATAGACTATCTTTGCTCCAACATATTGTTTTGGCCCCTTTGTCAAAGATCAAATGGCTGAATGTGTCAGGGGAAGTTACTGTACTCTGAATTCTGCCCCATGAATCCACATACCTGCTTTTGTCTCGGTACCATGCCATTTTCATCACTATTGCTTAGTAGTACAGCTCGAAGTCAGGTATTGTTATGTCTTCTGCTTTGCTCTTGCTGCCCAAAATTGCTTTTGCTATTCTGGGTTTCCTTTGGCTCCATATGAGTCTTAGAATTATTTTCTCTAGATCTGTGAAATATACTACTGGTATTTAATTGGGACTGCACTGAATCCGCATAGCAGTTTTGGGAATATGGTTATTTTGACAGTATCGATTCCTCCTATCCAGGGGTGGGAGACATCTTGCTACTTTTTGATGTCCTCCTCAATCTCCTTCTTCAGAGTACTGTAGTTTATCCGTTAAGGTCTTTCACTTCCTTGGTTAGGTTAATTCTTAGATATTTCATTTTTCTTGAAGCTACTGTGAATGGTATTACTTTCATAATTTCCTTCTTATTTATTCCTGGTGTACACAAATGCTGATGGCTTTTGTGTTTTGATCTTATATCTTGCTATGTTGCTGAAGTCTAAGGACCTTTTTGGTGGAGTTCTTTGGGTCTTCTGTTAGCATATCATATCATCTACAAATAAAGATAATCATCTACAAATAAAGATAATTTGAGTTCTTTTTCTATACGTATCCTTTTATTTCTTTCTGTTGCTTAATTTCTCAGGCTAATGTCTTAAGTCTTATGTTGAATAGAAGGGGTGATAGTGGACGTCCTTGTCTTGCTCCTGATTTTAGGAAGAATGCTTTCAGTTTTCCCCCATTTAGTATGAGGTTAACTATAGGCATGTTATATGCAGCTTTTATCATATGGAGATATGGTGATTTATACCTGTTCTCCTGTTTATTTTTTTAATCATGAAGAGGTGTTGGATTTTGGATTTTGTTAAAAGTCATTTCTTCATCTATTGATGTGATCATAGGTGCTTTTGTTTTTGTTTCTGTTTTTGTTTTGAGACATGGTCTTGCTATGTAGTTCAGACTGCCTCAAACTCACTATTTAGCCTAGCCTGACCCCAAATTCATAATGATCTTCCTGCCTCAGCTTCCCAAATATTGGGATTACAGGTATAAGCCACTGTGCCCGATGATCATATGGTTTTTGACCTTGATTCTGCTTGTGTGATGTTTTACATTTATTGACATACATATGTTGAACCATCCTTGCCTCTCTGGGGTAAAACCTACTTGATGATAATGTTTCATCTTTTTGATAGTGTGCTGCATTCTATCTGCTTTGAGGATTTTTGCATCTATTTCATGAAGAAGATTGCCCTATAGTTTTCTTTTCTGTTAGGTCTTTATCTAGTTTTAGGATCAGAGTGACACCGGCTTCCATAAATGAATTTAGGAGCACCTCCATCCCTTTCTACTTCTTTGAAGACTTTGAGGAGTATTCGTGATATGACATCCTTAAGGGGTTTGTAGAATTCAGCAGTGAATCCATCCAGTCCTGGACTTCATTTAGTTGTAGGTTCTTTATTACGGTGGCAATTTCATTACTTGTTATTGAGTTGTTAAAAATACTTACATCTTTGTAGGCTAGTTTCAGTAGTTTGTATATGTCTAGGAATCTGTCTATTTCTTCAAAATTTGCTAATTTATTGAAATATATTTTTTCAAAATAGTCACTGTCTTCTGGATTTCCAGTGTGTATTGATTCCACCTTTTAAATTTCTTTTTTAACTCTATTTCATTGATACATTTTAAATATACATAATGATAATATCCATTATAGGGAGCTTGTTCCTGTACATGATATATCTAGATTCTTCTTTTTTCCTATTCCCCTCCTCTCCCTTCAACCCTTATTTCCATCCTTGTTTACAAAAGCTATATTTCCATGTTTTGCTCTTTTTGTTCCTTCTTTCCTTCTTCTCTCCCCCCTCCCTTGTTCCTCCTTTCATTAAAACATTTTCTTTGAGGGATTGAAATACTTTACTCCAAGCTCTCCTTGATTTGAAGGTTTGTGTTGAGAAGGCTGGTGTGACTTGGGTGGGCTTTCCTTTATAGGCGATTTGTGTCTTTTCTCTAACAGCTTTTCATATTCTGTTTTTGTGTTGAATTTCTGGAATCTTGACTTATATACTTTGGTGTCAATTTTTTTTATCATGGCTAATTAGACTTCTATATACTTCACTTAACTGTATGTCAAATTCTTTTTTCCTGCTTGGGAAGTTTTCTGCCATTACTTCTGTACTAGCTCCTGCTTTTTCATTGACTTTTATCAATCTAATCTTATTCTTCTTTTCATCATCTAGCAGCTGCTGTATTGATTTTTCCTTTTTTTTTTTTTGAGACAGGGTCTCACTGTGCAGTTCAGGCTGGCCTTGAGCTCACTTTGTAGTCCAGGCTGGCCTCAAACTTGCAATGATCCTCCTGCCTCAGCCTCCTGAGTGCTTGGATTACAAGTGTGAGCCACTATGCCCGGCAAGCTGTATTGATTTCTCATAACCCTTGCTATTTTGAATAAATCTTTCTTTTCATAGTCACTAACCACAGTCTTCTTTAGCTGCTATTCTGTCCTCACACTGGCTCATTCCACTGTACATACTTTCAGCGGAAGTTTCAATCTCCTGGATGGTTGTTGAATGCGTTTTGTGGGTTCCATTTCTTTTCTGTGTTGGGCATTTGTGCCTTCCATCGTTTCCCTGTTTGTTATCTGTATCTGGTCTAGAGTCAGTAGCACGTCTTTCATCATTGTCACCATCTCTGTAGTCACCTGAGAAATTACTTACAATTTGACTTTTTCTAGAGCCGCATCCATCTGCTTTGTTGCTTCTGCTGTTACCACTTCAAAGAGTGCAGGTGGGTGGCTTTTGGGTTGTTCTACCTCGTTGCCGCTGGGGTTTGTCTTTGATGAGCTGCAGGTCTGGAGTTGCAAGGGAAAGTTACCCAACCCTCTGTAAACTATACTGGGAGAAAAAAGGGAAGAGAAAGAGAAGCACACAGACATGCTCATAAAAGAAATAAAGATAAAATAATAGAATAAAAGTGTGAGGAGAAATGACCAGAAGGTGGAAAACAGCAAAGAATAAAAAATTTTAAAAGTAAAATAAAAATGAAAATCATAGTATAATCCGAGAACATTAAAAGCGTGTGTTCTATTGTTTTAGGCGTGTGGCTGTTTTCCTCATCTAATGGTTAAAAGGTAGCGCTCAAGCCAGGATGTATTTCTATTCATGCTGGAAGGCTAAGGTGGCAATCTGCCCCCACAGTGGTGCTGAGCATAGAAATCTGCTTACAGTGAGGACATGGCGCCAAGGTGAGCTTCCGATCCTGCATAACTCAGGCTGAACCTGGCCTCTGACCCCAGGAGCCTGATGTGTGTTCACCAGGCTGCCTCTCAGTGGGACCCCTCTCAGTCGGCTCTCCAACCGCTGGCAGTCTCCGGTGAGTCTGTCCCTCATCTACTCTGGGAACTTGGCAGTGTGAAGAAGCCAGAGTCGCTCTGGGACCTAGGTTCACACATCCATCCCTTTGGTACAATGTAAATCTTTCTCTAAAACTGTGGCCTCAGGCGCTTTCCCCAAGGTCACTCACAACTCTTGGCTATGGAGGGCCATTCCTTCCTGCTGGCTCCAACTGCAGAAGACTCTCCTGGTCTCAGTGCACTTCTGTTGTTCTCTGTGACAACAAATGCTGTTAGTTTCACTTTACCTCCCAGCTGCCACGGGCAGCACTGCCTGGTCTTTCCTCCAGGGTGTGATCTACCTCTTCTGTATCACTTAATTCTACTTTCCTCTCCTCTGTCAGTTTCCTTGTGGCTCTCGTGCACCCTCCGCTCACTTCAGTTCCTTTCCGAGCAATTGTTTTTCAGATACTTTGTCCTGGAGAAGCGGATTGCTGGCACTCAGTGCTTCACTGTGTTTGGCACGACCTTGCTTTCTTCTCTGGCCTTCTTCTAGGAAGAGGGCACAAGTACCCTTGCTCTCCACTTCCTCCCCGAGCTCTCCAAGGACTGCTGGGGGACACAGAGCCAGGTCCGAGCCCACTTCCTCGGGGATATGTGTCAAGCTAAGTTCTTTCTTTCCCTCCCCAACTTGCTGTCCATCGAGATCTATCGCATAGATTTAGGCCCTGATTTTTTAAGAGCTGAGATTTTTGAAACCCGCAGTCCTGGTGTTGTTTCTGAGAAAGCACAGCTCTTAATCCATAACTTTGACTTGGAGATTTTGTCTCTGCCACGGTTTCATGAGCCTATTTTGAAAGTTGGGAGCTGATATTTAACATTTTATTCTTTATATATCTAGTATAAAATCTCTTTTCCTTATATTTTACAGGTAATTTTTAAAGGTGAGAGTAGGTGTTTAATCTTACCTTACAATTTTTTTCTTTGAAATAGTTATGGTGATGGATTTTCTTCAGGTTGAATAATCCCTACTTTCCTGGCCAAAATATCAGACCCGTGGCCAGTATATATTAAGTATTTCTGGGTGCAGTTTACTTAGATCTGATTTCAGAGTTTACCTGTGTGTTCATTACTGATAACGGCCTCACATCTTTCTCTGCCACAGCACAATTGTCGGTTTTGACATCAGTGTTATGCCTACATCATACATGGTTGGCGAGCTTTTTCTTTGTATTCTCTGGAATAGCTCACAGTAAGAGCGCCTCACCCACCCCTGTGCCATGGATCAGCACACAGCCATAGCCTGTTAGGAACTGGGCCACACAGCAGGGGAGCAGCTGGCAAGGACGGCTTCACTTCACTCGCATCACCGCCTCAGCGCTGCCTCTTTCAGATCAGCCGTGCCATCAGATTCTCACAGGAGTGCGAACTCTACTGTGAACCGCACACAGGGGGGATCTAGGTTGTGTGCCCCTTTGAATTACTCAGAAGCCATCCTTCCCACCCCGTTCCATTCCATGGAAAAACTATGACCCATGAAACTGGTTCTTGTGCCAAAAGGTTGGGGATCACTGGCTTATAGCACATTTTATAGAATATTTCCTGGTGGCAAAGAGTGCCCATTGCCTTCAACACCCATTTTACCCATTAAATAGATATGTGCACGTGTTAGCATTTGTGTGTGTGTGTGTGTGTGTGTGTTCTTTTCTCAAAAGCACTGTCAAACCAGGGCTTTCTTTACAGTGGCAGTCACCAGCCCCCCACCCCCAGAAGGCAGGCGGGGGAGCGGTTCAGAGGCCTGCACTTGCCCTTGGGCCTTGCTTGCCAGGTTCTTTTCTCCTCCGAGCACTTCCTTCATCAGCTTCCTCCTTCCTGCCTCACCCCACGCCTCCCTCCTCTTGCCTTCCCTTTCCCAAAGCAAAGGTCCTTTTTCCACACAAGGCCTTTCTTCCCTCTTCATGATTGAGCTTTTCTGGATGAAATTAATTCTTTATCTTCATTTCACCTCCGTCTCATGAGTGATAGTTAAATATGTTTCAGCAGATGGACACTTTCTCTCCTGCTTTACCTCTTTACTGGGCAACAGTTTAATTTCTACTTCCAGCTTCCTTTCATTTCAGCTGTGTCCACTATAAACAACATACGGCTGTATTCTTGGAAAACCTGCAGTAGGAGAGTCTGTTAATAGATGGATTTTACCCACATCTATTTAACATGGAAAAGTCCTCATCTTTGGCCTTTCTGTCCACCAGCTTTACTTTTTTCTTCATGTTTTACTTGTAATGGAGTGATTGGATTTTCTTCTTTGTGTTTTCCTTGAATGCGTGAGGAGTGTGGCCAGCTTGCTGCCTACCCCCCATCTCTGCCCTCACAGCCACCTCATACAGGGAACCCTGGTGTGAGGGACGCTGGTCTGTTCCCCTACATTCTCCTTCTCCTTTCAGCCCTGTGGAAAACCCATTGCCCCTGAGGTTAAGCACGGCTACCTGGCTAGCTAACCCAGTGAAGTGGGAGAGGGAGGTTGGAGGTGCAACTCCACAGATTGACAGCTGAGCGCGCCAAGGGCAACCTGCAGTGCCCGGGCCAGCGAGAGCAAAGGGGCCCTTCCAAGGGGGCAGCTGAGGTTCTGTGGCTCTTTTCTCCACCCTTGGCCTCCCCTGCTGGGACGAGCTCAGTCACAGGAGCTCGGAGCCACGTGGAATGGTGTCCGGGGGGAGCATCCCGGATGCTGAGCAATCACGAGGCGACACCGTCCAGATCTCGGCAGGTTTCGCACGAGAGAGAAATACACCTCAGTTAAGCCATGGAGATCTGGAGGTTTGTTTCCCAGGAGAATCTGGCCTAACTTTTTGCCTTCCCTTTTCTCCCCTAAAATGTAGACCTGGTGGCTGAAAGGGGGTGGAGAGGGCATGGCCTCGAGAGCACGAAGCCCACAGTCGGCTCCCACACTGTGGTGCGGATTCAGGGCAGGTGGGCAGCTGCTATGCCACGGACTCACCGCTGCCCAGCTCCCCTGTGGGAGAGGACGGCAAGCGTCTGTTCTGCTTTGCCCCTGGTTTTCAGGTTTCACTTCCCAACAGCCTGGTATAATTCTTCATTATAATGGACATTACTGGGCAATCTTTATTCTTCTAGTATTTATACCAAAGTTACTTTCTCATAGTTCTGCAATGTAAACTTTAAGCATATCCAAAAAGTGGAGTGAGCAAAAATCTCACTCCAGCAAAGATGAGCCCATGGTCGGCGTGCCTCATCACAGTGGGTCCTGCTGCTGTCCTGGGCGCCGTGTTGCTCTCAGCTCACTGCCACCATGAACATCCGTGTGTTCCTACAGCCCTGAACCCACTGTCTGTGCTTCCCAGTCTCTGCCTTGGCTCAGGTGGTGAGGTCCCCATAGTCCGTGGCTTCTTGTCTTGTGCCAGGCCTTTTTGGAATCGTTAGTCCTGGGGGTCCAGTGATCTCAGCTACTACCTAGCCCTATAAGAGAGCAGGGCTCACGGGGGCAGCCCTCAGGCGCAGTACTCGGGTACCTCCTTGGCTCTGGCTCTTTACCTCTGATCCATGCAGTCTCAAGTCGGTAAGTTTCTGCACGGTGGGAGAGCCTGGGGCATGTGTCCTTGGGGATGTGTTTCACCTGGGGGAAGAGCAAGAGCAGGGAAGCCAGGTCCTTCCAGAGTTCGCTGGGACCCACCGCTATCCCAAAGCTTCGAGTGTGCCCTCCCCTCCCTGCTTAGCATCTCAGCAAACCACACTTGCTCTCAGGAAGAGACCTCTACACAGTTCAGCTCTCAGCAACAGCGGAGAGGAGCAGCGAGGGGCTGTGGGGTCCGCCTTTGAGGCTCCCACCCGCATCTTCACCACTGACTAAGGGTGGCTCCACGATTGGCTGACACCAGCCACTCTGAAAAAGGAGCCTTTCTCCCAGCTTCCGCCTGACCTCATTCACTTTGCTTTTGGGTGTTCTGCTGACCACATGCACAAATTCAGACCATTGCTGCCCATTGGAGGGGCACCCAAGGTGGTGGTTAAGTCCTAGGTCTGGCTCTGAGTTTCCATTGCTCAAACCTGTGAGGTGCTATCTTCTTAGGGTCCTTTCTACTTGGGATGAGGCCCCATTCACCTCCCTCCACAAGCTCCTCTCAGCCATTCCCCAGCTACCAGCCAGCGCTGTGTCCTCCAGCTTCCAAAGGTTTCTAACCCCAAGCAGTGTTCGTCTTGGATCCTGATTCACTTTGCATTCTTAGCTCATCAGGGAGCAGGATGCTTAGATGACCTTGCATCTGCTGAGTTCAGGGCAGAATTCCGCACAGCTAACCCTTACTGGAGCTGCACAGGCTTGTTGGGAAGGCTTAACTCAGCAGTTCTCAAACTGGGGCTTCCTCAGAATCCTGAGGACCAAGCCTCAACCCAGGTCAGTTAAAGCAGAATCTTTGAGTGGGTCCGGGCTGGGGACTCTTTGGTGACCTAGCAGCTGTCCCTGTTCCATGTAGGTAAGTATTAGAGTCTTCAACTCTTGCTAGCCCAGGTTTCTTTTTGGTGCTGAAGACTGAACCCAAGACCTCATGTGTGCTAAGCAAGCACTTTACCACTGAGCCATATCCCAGGTTTTAGCATTCTTCACTGCTGGGGTGGTAGCTACAAGGCTGGTCAGGCAGAATCCCTGTCATGTCAGCTGCAGACCTCACTGTTCTGGAGGTGATGAGCGCCAGACCACACCCAGAACCTTCACATCTTCCACAGCTGCCCTGGAAACTCGGCCTCAGACTGGTGGACACACACGCACGCATGCACGCATGCATGCACACCAGAGAGGCCTGGGGTGGGGAAAAGCCTCCCCCAGCTGTATGGCCCAAAATGACCTCTGGCTCCGGTGCACCCCCTGACTGGTCCTCCCATCCCTTGTGCAGGGCCTGCCAGCGAAAGATCCTGCAGAGATCACAGGCCTCAGACTTCTGGGATGGAGGTTCAGGGACAAGCATCTGAGGGATCACAGTGAGAGAGGAATCTCAGCTCCGGATGACGAAGCAGAGACTGAGAGAGCCCAGCCGAGCG
>PVLD010025493.1:0-23647 GCA_004027595.1 Dinomys branickii
TATCATTTGGTTTGAAACGCCGTATCATTTCTAATGTCCTTGATTTGTTTGGTTTGTATTTTGCTATTGTTCATTTATTTGTAGTATTTTATTTAAAATGAAAAATTAAAAAATTAAAGAATGAAAGATGCATTTGGAGTTAATTGAATGATAAGAAGGAAATATGCATAGAGAATAATACAGAAGAGAAAGGGTGCTGGAGATTGGCACACCTAGATTCATATTTTGGAGCAATCATTACCAAAGTCTATGGTATTTGACACTGTAAAGTTTCTAACTATAATATAGTTAAAGACAATAATTGAAACTCCCTCAAAGACTGACAGTACTAATTGACATAAATATTAAGGACAGTGCATGACCCTTAGTAAGCACTACTGAATTTGTATAACTAACCTTATCATATACCTATGATAGATGTATTAAATGATATCAAGCTATAAATCAGATTATATATACACACATATGCTATTAGGAAAAATTCAGTACATAGAACAAATGATTAGAAGTAGGGAGCGGAGCAATGAGAGTATTCCCATGAGGCTGGGACACTGGCAGTCCTGGTGAAATGGTAACAAAACAGTCTCAGTGTTCACCGATGCCTTTGGGATTCACATTGTGCATTCACTGAAACTGGAGCTATGACAGTAAGCAAGATATTTCTGTGCAGTGATGTCTTCCAGCCCCCACAAAATTGCTAAAAGATTGCTGCAAGTTTTATATATTTTTCATGGGCTTGTTTCACATATATGTTTATTAATGTAATAACATCTTATAATAGTTTAAAGGGTTCTCAGTCTTTCTCCAGGTTTTCGTCCAAGGAAGATTAGATGTGAGAATCTTACATCTTGCCCTAAATTTTTGATGTATCTTTACAGGTGAGTCATGCTGGAGCATATAATTAACTGGGTCAAAGTGTTATATATGATTTTTTTAAATACATGATTTTAAAAGCAGTAGGACACCATATTTGGGGATGGCAACTGGATTTTGAAAATCAAATAAATATTTTAGAGTGCCTAAATTTTTAAAAAGAACAAAAAATCATTTAAAGATGGAAAAAACAAAAAATAAAATAAAACTGATATTTTCTTTTTTTCCTGGGTTTTTTTTTTAACATGGAATCTTACTTCAGACTGACCTTGAATTCTTAGCAAACCTTCTGCCTCAACCTCCTGAATGCTGAAATCACAGGTGTGCATCCCTATACCTGGCAAAAACTCATTACATTTTCTTAATGGAAAATATTTCAAATTATTTTTATCACTTTTTATATTAATTTTTGGAGGCACTTTCTAACATGTTGTATTTATACAAAGTCAGTATGTCATAATCATTGCATTGTAATATTAGATTTCTAAGTATGAGAATATCCTTGTAACTTTTCATTCCTAACAAATACTAAAATTATCTTAAGAAGACTCGCTATACCATTAACATGTTGTTTTCCACATGATTGTCACTAAGTAACTGTGGAAGAATACTACTCCCTGGGCATCTTTGACTTCAGCTTTCTTCATCTAACATATCTGCACAGCTTTACGCCATTCCAAAGACACTTAAGTTGCTTCCTTCAAATAGAAATCTATCACTTACAATTTTATTATTATCAGTTCTCAAAGATAAAATTTCTCTATTAGTGCATAATGACATTCAAAACTTGATTATTAAAAATTTATCATTGTGTTAATAATAACTATTTTTAAAAATCTTCAAACTAGCTATGAAGCCATTTACCACTGAGAAGAATATAACTAGAGTATGGTGTCGTTGCAGAGGAGAACAAGAACTCACTGATGACCCTCCACAGACTGTGGCAAGTGTAACCCTGTGCTGACACTGCACATAAAGAGACAGCAGCCACTATGTATATGTTAAGACTTCATCACATCCAAAATAATGGACATGTCCATTACTTACAAGTGACCTCAAACTCCTTGATCCCTTGCCAATTCCTATGATTGAGTTATAACTTCTACCCAAGTATACACCAGTCTGCTTTCTGAAACCACAGATTAGTTTTCATTTTCTAAAACTCTATATAAATGCAATCATACCAGGAAATGCACAACTGAGTCGAATGGAATTTCTATGTTCAGAATTTTTATAATCTTCACACTGTTTTCCATAATGGTTGCACTAGTTTACATTCCCACCAGCAATGTACAATGTCCGTTATCCACATATCCTCCTCAGCATGTTCTGTTGTTGAGTTATTGATAGTCTTATAAGAGTAAGATAGAATGCCAGTTTCATTTTGATTTGCATTTCTCTAATGGCTAAACTTGCCGTACACTTTTTCATGTACATATTGGCTATTTGTGGCTTGTCTATTTTAATTTGGTCATTTGTTTTGTGAAGTTTAATGTTTGTAGTTCTTATTCTAGATTCCACATATACATATCCCAGCTCAAATAAAAACAGAAATACTGAAACTTTAAGGGGAGAAAATGTACAGAATGTGGGGGAAATCCTATTCTGTGCATTTTCTCTTCATTCTGCTGTTTTCTTTGCTATGTACAAGTGTTTTGGCTTAATAGAATCCCATTGTTGATTATTGATGTTATTCCCTGTGCTACTGATGTTTTATTCAAGAAGTGTTTGCCTATGACTATGTTTTGAAATATTTCCCCTTCTCTGTCTTCCTGCAGTTTCAGTGTAACTGTTTTTATCTGAGATCTTTGATCCATTTGATTGGACTTTGAGTTTAGTAAATTTTGAGACATTGGTCCCCAGTTTCCTTCTTCTTCCGGTGGAGAGTTAATTTTCTCAACACTATTTGTCCAAGAGGTTATCCTTTCCTCAACATATGTTTTCAAAGACTCTGTCAAAATCAGAT
Organism: Dinomys branickii; assembly: GCA_004027595.1. NCBI lineage: Eukaryota > Metazoa > Chordata > Mammalia > Rodentia > Dinomyidae > Dinomys > Dinomys branickii. The sequence goes on from PVLD010025493.1 coordinate 2,840, forward strand.
GGCTAAGATGAGGTTGCTTCTGTACATCCTATTCTACTGCATTGGTCCATGCATCTATTTTTGTGCTAGTATCACACTGTTTTTGTCACTACATCTTCAGAGCTTATTTTAAAATCTCAGACTGTAATGTCTCGTCATTTCCTATTTTTGTCCAGGATTGTTTGGGTTCTTATGCGTCTCTTCCATTTCCATACAAATTTCAGAAATTTTATTAAATCTACATATCACATTTGATAATAGGACTATTTTATTAACATTATTGTGTGATGCCAGAAGGAGGATTTTTTCCATTTTCTTGAGGGCTTCTGTGTAGATTCTATCAGGGGAGCACAGCAGCTGAGAAACCCTTTGCAGAGGAACAGGTCTCCTCCATGGGGGATCATCCTTTTCACTATAGTGCACATCTTTGGGAGGCACACACATGGAATGCCGAGGGAGGAAGGGGATACCCCCAACCAGCCAGATGAGCCGAATCAACCCTGCTGATCAATGGGGTGGCACATGTCCATGTCCCAGTCAGATCTCCCTCACATCCTTCTTTTCTATTTTCCAATGTGCTCTGCAATCCCTTTCTTCATAGTACTATATTTTCTGTATAAAGGCCTTTCAATTCATTTGTTAGATGAATTCCTAGGTCTTTTGAAGTTGTTTTAAATGAGTTCATTTTCCTGATTTATTTTCCAGCACATTCATTATGGGTGTAAAAAAATACTATTGTTTTGTGTGTCAATTTTCCACTTTGCTGAGCAAATTTATAAACTCTAGAAGTCTTCCAAGAGAGATTTTCGGCTTCTCTGTAGAGGATGATACTGTCTGCATGTAGATTTCTTTCTTTCTTACCTGCATCACTTTTATCTCTTTTCCTTCCTGATTGCTTGGGCTAACATTTCAAGTATTATACTGAGAAGATTGGTAACGGTGGGGCCAACCTTGGCTCATGCCTGATTTTAGAGGGAATGCTTTCATTTTCGCCACTTATTATGATGTTAGCTATGGATTAGTCATGAATGGCCTCATCAATTTAGTCTTTGAATTGCTTACATCATGTCCCACAGTTTCTGATATGTTGTTCTGCCATTGTAATTTGATTCTGAGTAGGTTTTAATTTCTTTCTTGATTTCTTTCATAACTTATGGACTACAAAAAGAATGTAGTATCTAATCTCCACATGTGTGTGGAATGTCTGTGTTTATTTTTGCTATTGATCTCTGTTTTCATTCTATTATGAACTAATGGAACTAAAGAGCTTATTTCAGTTACTTTATGAAAATAGACCCGTCTATCACCATGCACCTAACTCCAGTCAAAATGGATCTCAGATCTCAATATTAAAACAGAAACACGAAATCTATTGGAAGACAAAGTAGGTAAAAACCTTGAAGACATAGGGGTAGGCAAAGAGTTCATGAACAAAAACCAAACTGCCCATGAAATACTTCAAAGAATCAACAACTGGGATCTCATTCTACTGAAAAGTTTCTACACATCCAAAGAAATCACCAGCAGAGTAAAAACAAAACCCACAAGTCGGGAAAAAATTTTTGCTGACTGTCCCTCAGACAAAGGTCTTCTATCTAGAACATGTAAAGAACTTTAGAAAATCAGCCCCTCCAAATTCAAAGTCCCAATCCAAAAATGGGCAGCTGAGATGAATATACACTTCTCAGATAAAGAAATAAAAATGGCACATAAATACATGAAAAAATATTCAACATCATTAGCCATTCAAGAAATGCAAATTAAAACAACATTGAGACTTCACCTCACCCCAGTAACAATGGCTAGTAAGGAAATCAACCAATAACAAATGCTGGTGAGGCTGTAGAGAAATAGGAACTCTTCTCCACCGCTGGTGGGAATGCAGACTGATGAAACCACTGTGGAAATCAGTTTGAAGATTCCTCAGCAAACTAGGTCTAGAGGTCCCATTCAATCCAGCTATTCCCCTTCTGGGTATTTTCCCAGAAGACTTGAAAACGTCAAATCACAGCGATATATGTATACCCATGTTCATAGTGGCACAATTTGTAATAGCTAGATTGTAGAAGCAACCCAAATATCCATCCATTGAAGACTGGATAAAAAATTGTGGTACTTTTATATAATGGAATATTACTCAGCTATAAAGGAAGATAAACTCAAGGCTTTTATAGGTTAGTGGTCACAACTAGAGACCATACTCATAAGTGAAATAAATCAGACCTGTATATGTAAGCAATGTATTACCTCACTAGTGTAAGAACCTGAAAACATGAATAAAAACTAGGAGGTATGATAGACATTGTGAAATGACAGGAAAATGCTCAAAAGGGTTCACAGTTGTAATATTTTGTAACCAAAATTTCTACTTGATTCTTTTCATAATCTTTAATTCTTTATCAAATTGATCACTTATATCCTGCATTGTATTCCTTAAATCCTTCAGCAGCTTATCTGTATCTTCTTTAAACTCATTGGTTAACTTACTATTTTTATTATTTATCTGTTCATTTATATCATCTTTTAGTTCCTTAAGCATATTATTTGTGTCTTGCATCTGTTGGTTGATCCCAGTGTTGATCTTTTCAATTCATTTATTTGTTTTTGAGTTCTATTTTGGAAATTCCTCAAATTTCTTTCACATGAGCTAACCTGTTAGTTATATTTGGGGGCATTTGGTGGCTTGTTTTCTCATGATTCTTGTGTGTGTGTGTATGCGCGTGTGTGTGTGGTATGTTCTATATCAGTTGAAATCAAAAGTTCTGCCACTATAAGGGAGATCTGTTTAGTGTGTGAATTTGTTTCTGTGATGTATCCTTGGCTTTGAGTGTGAGTCAGTATGCAATCATATACTCCATTAGTTCAAAGAACTGGCTGGAATCTCTGTCAGTCACTGTCTTGCAGGAAAAGAATCATTACTTGTAATACCAACATTCAAAGAACCTGTCGTATATTGGTGCTTAATTTAAGAATTTTTTTAAGAGTTTACATTTCTTTCAACATCCTGAGAAGGTTAAGGATTTGTAGTAATGGGGTATAGGCTCAGCGCTGGAAAAGGAAAAAGGAAACGTAAGTGAGAAAATACAGTGATGTGTAATGAACTAATATAGAACAAACATTTTAAAAAAGAAAATAAAAATTGAGAATATAGGATTAGATGGTATTATTTTTATTTACCAGATGGGAGGGGAGAGGGATTTGAAAGGTTATGTGAGGGAGCAGGTAAAAAAAAAAAAAAAAAAAAAAATCTAAAACTAAGAAAAACAATGTTTTAAAAATGAGAAGCAAATATTAGTGCAAAGCTCAGGAGGTTTCACCAGTGTTGGAGCAAATTAATCATATATCTCTTTCCTATAATTTCCACTGCAGAAACTATAGCATTAATCCACGTCCGTAGTCCAAATGCTATTGTGTGCTCGCTTCAGCCCCACACCCCCACTGGGGGAAAAGGATTCTGGGAAAGCAAGTAGATGGCCTGCTCAGTTTCACTCCCTGGCCCCCGGCAAGATCCCGAGGACAGACAGCACTCTACCCTGTTCCCCTCCTGCTGATGTTAGCCATGCAATTTCGCTGGTCTCTGTTTTCCTCAGGGTTCTTGGTGAGACTCTAACACTGCTCTTTCCAGTGAGTTTTAGTCTGGGCGTCTTTGTCCAGTACAGATTTTCTCATAGCTTCTTCCATTCTTCCCCCACCTTCTCTGGGGCTGCCAAATCCCTTCTCTCAGTTGGTGCAGGCCTCTGTGATTTAGCCTCCTGGGCGTTAGGGAGAAGGTTTGCCCTTAGTGCCCAGGGGCTGTGCTCTCACCCTGTTTTCCCCAGGTCCTAACTGCCTACGCCTCGGAACTGAGCTTTTGTTGTTCTCTCCTCCCGGACTCACACCGGGGAAGCAGGAGCCCTGTGGGGAACAAAGGTGGCTGGTAACTGTCCAGCTGCAGTTGCCCCCCTTCCCTCTTTCCCTGACAGACCTGTAGTGAGGACCCTGAGCTTCTCTGAGCCACGCTCCTGGGCCAGCGTCCTGTTAGCTACTGTCACAGATTCTGAGCTAAGTCTTGGCAGAAAAAGCAAGGAGTTCCCCAAAGCTGGGAAACAAATTCCTGCAGTAAGTGCCCACCTGCAGCCCCCACCTTGACTTCTGTTTCAGATACTTTTGCACAGTGTAGCTAAACCTCTGGATTTGGCCTTGGAAGTGTTCCGATAACTTAGGAGATTGTGTACTAATATGAGAGATTCTGGTTCCTGTCCTGGCAGGGAGAGGTGTTTCTCTGCCATGCTGTGAAGAAGACCTCCAGAGCTAAACTGGGCAAATGCCTGAGATTATATGCCAATTCCTTTCTTATTCTTGGCTTCTAATTTTCTGAATTTCACTGGATCGCTGCCCATTCCAGTGTACTCCAGTGGTGCGTATCGCCGCAATGTCTTTACCCACACTCTGATTTTTGTTTGTAGCATGAAGCTCTATGTAGCATGGAGTTCTATGAGTGCTGCTTTTGTGACACGGCCAGGATCAAATGAGCTACCAAACAGTTTGCTAAAGTTGCTCGTACATTTTGCGTGTCCATCAAGTGTGCGAGAGTACTTTCTCAAATATAGTTTTGATTTTGTTGATTTTTCTTTGCTTTTTTGTATTCTACTTCATTAGTGATTATTCTGATCTTTATTCTTTCTTTTTTGTATTGAATTTAAATTGTTGTTTCACCGTAGGTTTCTAAGGTGAAAATGGATCTCATTCATTTGATCCTTTCTTTGCTAATGTACTATTTAGTGCTATAAATTTATCTTATCTACTCTGGTGATTTACAAGTAATCATAATAAACTGTTACTATATTTTCATTCTTTTTTATTTCACTTCTTATTTATTCTCTAATCCACCATTGATTTGGAAATGCATTGTTTAGTTTGCAAGAATGTGGAAAATTTTCAGGTATTATTCTGTTTTTTTTTAAGTTCTGATTCAGTTTCCTTATGGTAGGAAATCATGTTCCACATGACATGTCTTATTGAATTTATGGAGACACTATATGATCAATGTTAGTAATGTTCCATGTGCATTTATACAGACTATCCATTCTGCCATTTTTGGACAGGAATATACTAAAATTGTCAATGAGGTCAATTTAATTAATAGTATATTTCATGTATTCTATAGCCTTCTGATTTTCTTTACATATGGAAATATCTATTTCTCCTTGTAATTCCTTCAATTTTCCTCATGTATTTAGAATTTTTATACCATTTGGTGAACTTATCTACTTCCTATTATGAAATGCCACTGCATAAGATAAGCAATAAGGTGGGCGGTTAGGGCACAGCAAAGCTGTCTAGGGATGTAGATATAAACTGTTCTTTTCAAAATCCCAGGACACATGCACAGAACAGCTCGCAGATGCCTGCACGTGCGCTCCTCATGCCAGCTCCACCAGGCTCTCCAGGACGGGCTTGACCTGAAGTCCGCCTGAGGGATACAAAAGAGACAGTCCACAGTGAGATTTTGCTACTGTTCCTCTCTCGATGGTGGCCCGGCCTCCCACAATAGGGTGCACTTCTTCTGTTTTTACTTGGCCCAAACTTGCCCTGCAGAACCTAGTTCTTTTCCTACTTGTAACAAAACTTTGCTATCATTTGCACTTGTTTCAAGCAGTTTTTACTCAGAATAGAAAGAACCTAGAAACCACCCCCTGAGGGGGATTCCAGCTCCTCAAAACCTCCTAAGAGTGATGTCACCTTTGCAGAAGTCTATACTCAATAATAATAAGATAATCATTTCAGTTTTCCTTGGACTAAAGACAGAATGACATGTTGTCATTTTGTTTTTCTTTCTATGCATCTAATAGGAGTTTCTCATAAAAACCACATAGTTATGCATTAATTTAAATCCAATTTCACAATTTCTGCCTTTTGAATAGAAAATTTAGATCATTTAACATTTCAAATGATTGTTAATATTAGTGGTCAATTGATATTTTAAAATGTTTCTGGTGTTTTTTTACTTTTCTGCTTTCATCTGACTTTAATGTATATGTATGTGTTTGATTCCATTTTATCTCCAATGTTTTTAAGAACAACTCTGTTTTCTTATTTCAGTGATACCTTTATATTGTTAATTTATCATTTTCCCCTTATGCGTTTAATTTTGGGTAGTTCCTATTATTGTATCTTCAAGAGCATTAATACTTTCTTCTACTTTGCTAATATACTATTAATCCTCTCTAGTAGTGTTGTACCTGCAACATTATATGCTTGACATTTATAGATTTTATTTTTTCTATATTTCTTCGTTTGTATCTGTGTCAGTCTGTCCTTTGTAAAATTAGAATGCAGTTTTAATACATTCTTAACACCCTTCTTTACTAATTCTAGCACCAGCATCAGTTTTGGATTGATTTTAAATAAGCATACTTTTTCCTTCATGATAGCTTGTATTGTCATGTTTGTTTGCATAGCTGGTAAATGATTTTTGGGTGCTGTCTATTGTAAATTCTCCTATGTTGGGTGTTGCATATTTTTCTGTTCCTGTAAATGTGATTGAGATTTAATCCATGAAATAATTTAGTAACTTGAAAATATTTTGACATAATTTGGACTTTGGTTTCTAGATATGTAGGCCCAACACACACATCATTTACTGTAAGGCTAAACCATCCTTAGTGCTAAGTGCAATCACCAGAATGTTCTACCCAGCGCCCCAGGAATTCTGAGACTTTCCAATCTGGCTAGAGAGAGGTAATGCACTTCCCAAAAATCTGATTGCCAGATGTTTATTTTAATTTTGTTTAGGTTTAACTACCTATCTTCAGGTACTTTCTCACATCATGGTTAATAGTCTGCTGAATATGCTAGGACACTAATCTCTAGATCTCTAGAATTATCGGTGTGACATTTTTTCCTCTTGTGTTCTCTGCCAGAAACCATAGCCTCTTAGTCTATTCAGATTCTTATTTCATCTCAGTCCAAAGACTTCATTAGACTCTTCTGGGTTCCTCCTTGCTGTACAATGGCCTAAAATACTAGAAAACAAGGTCAACTTTTGATCTCAAATCTGTTTGCTGCCTCTTACTTCTCACTATCTTCCATTGCCTAAACTCTAGTGTCTTCAAAAACATAATTTCAAGTAATGTTATCAATTTCTGTTCATTTCAGTTGGTGGGGAAAATCTCTTTTACTCTATCTCATTTAAAAAGTGGAAATTCTGTCTCATTAAAAAATAGATAATTTTAGTTGGTCTGCAGGTTGTGGACCGTTAAACTGAAAAATAGATAATTTTGAATTCCCAGGCTGATTTGACATAACCAGTTGATAATCCTTACTGGAAATGTTTTTATTTCTTAAAACCTACGGTCTTTCTCTTAACTTTGTCCTCTCTACTTCCCTGGTTTTCCTACTCTAAGAATTCATGGAGAAATTTCCTGATCCCTCTAAAATTCTTTCCCACTTGCCCACCTAGGACCTTCACTTAATCCTGCATGTTTCTTAGGAATTTCAACTCTATATCCAGATCAGACCTTTTTCCTGAGCAAGACATCTTGCTTATTAGGTTATCTCCAATTACTTATCATTTTACCAATCTCTCTACTCCTTTTAATATGGAAATATGTGTATTTATTTATTCATATAAACACTTATATCTCCTATGTTTCAAGATGCTTTTGGCTAACCTGCAAAATATTTAGCACAAAATGGATTCTATGAATCGTTATGTACTTTACAAAGTATTCCCAATAGCTTTTTCGAAGGTAGGTATTAAAGAGCTACATGATTCATAAGTTATATCAAAAGGCTTGCAAGAATAAAAGATATTTCTATTTCCAATAGAAGTTTCTCATGTAAATCTTTGTAAAGAAGACAATGTTGTACTATTAGTTTTCAAGGTGATCACAACTTGTTTTTGTAAAAAAAAGTTAATGTACACAGCAGTAGGTAATGATTACATTCATCACAGGGAGTTGTTACGTGCACATGAAATTTCTTAGTTCTTTTTGTGTTCCATACCTCTCCTCACTCGCCCTGTCCTTCTATCTCTTGGTCTCCTTCCCACTGGAAAACTTCTACATCCCAGTCTCCTATTCTCTATCCTTATTTTGCTCCTTCTTCCCCTCAACTGGCCCTGTCTAACCCTCTTTAACACTTAACATAGACAGAACCTCACTAAATTACTTAAACTCAGTTGCTTATTTCAAAGATAATCATACATGATTTATAAGGCTAAGTTCTGCTTTGTTCATCGGAATGCTCCCACTTGTACAGTTTGAGACCTCTATGTTCCAAAGAATACAAACTCATACAGCAATGCTGTATTTGAGCAATCAGGCCAATAACTTAACAGAGCTTTTTCTTTGAGTCTCAGGCAACCAGGTGTCATAGACATAGATGAGGAAAGATATCTCCACATCTTTCTAGATACCAGCACTTTTAGCAATCCTGATCATGTAGGGCTTTGCAACTGTAGGAGAAAGTGTACAGAAAAACCAGTCCCACTGCTTCATCTAAATTTCTGGCTCTAAGAAATAATAAACATAATAAGACAAGCATTTTTATAAACTAAATTTTTGAAATATTATAATTAACATGACTAGCATGAGGACTCAAAAAGAATATATCCAATAATGTATACATGGGGCACATATAAATATTTTCCTAAAATTTTTACTATATTGACTATCAGTAACTGTCACATCTGCATAATTTATAACAAATGTTGAATTGTCTTGGTCTGAATGCCTAGTTCTTTAATAATCTGGCTTTCTTGATGTTCTAAAACTTTCCTAATCATAAGAATCTCTTTGATTAGAGTACGATATGTAGATTTCCACGGTTCCCTTAAGATTCTACTACAATGTGCCTGAGGTAGGAAAAGAAACTGTATTCCTCATACATACCCAAGGCATGTTTGAAAAACATTGGTTCAACACAAGGTTCGATTTAGCACATTGAAAGCTAGATGCAAGCGAAGTTTCAATAGACCACTTAGGGTTGATGAAAACTGATATTTTAATCTAAATTTTATGAGCATTTTTATATCTGATTACTTATATATAGTATTTGTTATATTTTGAAGATATTTCTGAACTCTAAGGCAGTCAGGAAACAACAGTCTAAATGAATCCTCAAGTAACACTCATAAGTAATTTTCTTCTCATATAAACTTTTCAAAACGTCAACAAATAACTCAGTCTTTTAACCTGACAAATAATGTGGATTATACTCTTTCTTGCTAGTAGGGTAGGTACTGAGATACATTCTGTAGTATTGAAATAATAAAGATATAAACAAGACTTGTTAGTTTAGTAAATCTAAATTGTTCCAAGAGACATACACATACCTTAATAGAAAATTATTCTACTTCATAATAAAGGTGAGCCCAATGGGCCTCATCAGTGATCTTTCCCTTTGAAGAAATACATTGTGTCCACTTTAATATAACAAGAAGTGATCACTGGTATCTAGTCCTGTGTCATAGATCATAACAGTGTAATAATTGCAAACTTTAAATAATTCAATCCATTGAAACAGTCTTCCTTTACACCAGATTTACAGATTCATAAACACTGATACTAGCTGACATGCCAATCCTCTTTACCTAGACACTTGAGATAGAATTTTATAGATTTTAGAAATTTATAGTTATTTCTGAAATGTTACATTCCTTTGATCTATCTTTTTCACCCAGCAATAAAATATTTGTAAAGTTATCCATAACTGTATAGCAAAACACCTAAAAGCTCAGTGGCTTGTCATAAAAAAATAAGCAACTATTATTCACATAGTTTTCATGGGATGAGAATCCCACAGTGGGTACTTTCATCTTAGGGTCTCATGAGCTCCTGGTGAAGGTGCAGCCCGGAATGCAGTTAATCAAAGTTTCAGTTAATGCTGGATAATTCCGTTATTCTCTCTCAATCCAATGGTTAAAATGTTGGGCTGGTTTTAATGAAAGCCCTCATTTCTTTGCCATATTGAGCTCTTCATAGTGCTGCTTGCCCATCCTCACAATGGGGAGGATTCCTTTAGAGCAGTTCATCTAGAGAGAGACAGAGACAGTGACAGAGTTAGAGACAGAGTGAGATACACATTATCTTAAGAGTCAAGTTTCAGAAGTTATATACCTGGAATCTCTGGGAGTTCAACTCTTTTATTATGTCAATTTTTTTTGTCTTCTTGGCCATCTCTTATCTTGCATCTTTAAAAAAGTGGGAATGGCTTCTCTTAAAGTATTAAAAAATTAGCAATGTAGTAGAGATGGTGGAATCATAGATGGGAGATTATTTTTTGTGAGCCATGTGGGCCTCACACACTTTTTCTTGCCATTGAATGAAAATATGACTACTCTTTAGCTTTGATATACCTAGTGGTACCAAACTAAATGATTGTACAAACTCTTTCCCAATAAATTTGTATCTATCACAAAACTTATATAGTATACTGTCTCTTTTATTTCCAGTCTTCATAGTTCAGTTTACTATTAGGCCCTTCAAAAGACTTATACACTCTCTGCCTCCACACTTTCATATTCTGTCTAATCTCTAACGTTCTACATCAGATTTGTGAACCTGCATCACTGTCCTAAAATGGAACCTGGAGGAACCTCCCAAGTACAAGCTTAACAAAAGAGCTGGGGAAAAGTTGCATGGAATTAAGATCATATTATTACCAGGCCCTTCAAAATATCTAAATTTCTCATGCTATTACCCTATTAAATTTGGTTTAATAAAATTTGCAAAAACTCAGAGATGCTTAGTTTTAGAAATCATCCCATAAGGAGTAAACTTCAAACAAGAACCCTGAGTAGTCTTCCTTTTTGAATACTCAAAACTTGATTCACTGGGAGTATATTTGTATAGAAGTGAACAAATTAACATATTCACATACAATTCTAATTCCTCAGAGAAAAATACTACTAAAAACAAAATACCACCATGCTCTTATTAAGAGAGCTGTAAAATGAAAAATAAATGTAAAGACACCTCTTGTCTGACAAGCAGATAGCCATTTATGCTTCACATGTCAAAATTTTACTTAGAATATACTAGAGGCACACTGCTCACTGAAGAGTGAGTTGAAACTATGAGGTAATTTCCTGTCAGTTGCTCATTCACCGTTAGGTCCCTTATTGAAAAATCCTTTAGTAGAGACAAGAGCTCTGTTTCTTCCCTCAATAAGACTGACAACTCAAGGGCTCTGAGGTACCTATCGGGACCAAACTAAATGGACCGGGGCATAGCTCAGCACCACAAGCACCTGCCTGGCAAGCGCAAGGTCCTGAGTTTGATTCCTGGTACCAAAAAACTAAATGATAAACTCTTTCCTGTCAAATTTACACCCATTAAGAAATCTTATAAATATACTAACTTACAACTCTTCCCTTAAAATGTAAAGTTATGCATTAACTATCTCTATATGCAAGACATACTTTAAGGCTTGATATGAAAAGCTGAGCAAAAACAACTTGTTACTCCAAGATGGGCAATCCTGGCACTTGTCTCACATTTACCATATTTCTTAGATTTAACTTTCTTCCATCAAGCTAAATAGCGCATCTTCAAAGTACAGCCTGTGAAGAGACACATTGTTACAGTACAAGCCTATAGAATGTGCATGCACAAACATTACAGCTGCAATTTCCCAGGAGAGATAATAAAAAACCCATTGTAGAATGAGCAAAGGTATGCTTACCATAAAGTGCACCCAGATTTCCACAAGAATTAATCAGAGGAAAGCATTCCCTATTGTTTGCTTTTCCTTATTGAAAATCTACAGAACAAGGGTAAAAACAACTGCTGATTGCCTAATTTTAGAGGAGACATATTTAGTGTGGCTACACTGTATTCTCCTATAAATTTAGAATACAATATTCTCAAAGAGTGATTTCCCTAAACTTTTCTTATGAAAATTTCTCATGAAACTGCAGTGATTTGACATTTACAATATGTTGTATTTTTCTGCTAATGTTTTACCAAAGATGGTGACTCCAAGGTAAAAATAAAAATATGGAATAATCTAAAGAAAGCAAAGTCATGGTGGTGATGCAGAGAACTAGCATCAAATTGTTACTGCACTATATCATTCTCTTTATTCTGTTTGAATCACTTGTATACCTCTGATCTTGGCATCTACGGCCCTGTTAATAATTTTGATCAATTACAATCTTCAATAGAAACTTCAATGCTACTATCTCCAACTTATTTCCAAATCTATTATCTCCCCCAAATAATTTCTTACTCAATACCAATAACCTTAATTTTACTTGGGGTGAAGATAGCAAGAGAACAGAAGCAATCAGGTCATTTGATTATCTTCCCACAACATGCTTACCTATTTATGTCCATGTGTTGTTTTCCTTACTCTTCAAAGGACTTCAAAAAGTAGATTAATAACTAAGCCAATCCCTCCACTCATAGGTAATTTCCTTCTCCCTTGTCCACTCAAAAACTTTAAAGGTGCATCATCGATGTACCCTTCTGCACAAAACCTCCCATTAGCGTACAAGCATGCTCTGTTACCTCTTCTACTTAGAAAAGGCATTCATTGGACCTCACACGATTTTCCCTAATTTGTGTTCCGTTATGAAAAGTCCATCAAAAAGACATGTGTATGTCTGCTACCTTCAATTCCACGCTTTCATAATCTTCTACATTTACTATGTTATCTCAGTATCTACTGAAAATTTCTTGCTGAATTCTTCAAATTTATTGGAGCTCTATCTGTGTATTCCTCTTTTCTGATCTTTTGAAGCACTTAAAATATGCTTCTCGCTACATACCAGCTGTCTTCATTTGGTCCCTGGGACCACACACCCTCATGATTTCCTACTTCCACATAAATGACCCTTCCTACACATCTCCTTTTTTAGGATCTCTCTCATCTCCCAAAGCTCTCAATGTAGAGTCTGCATTGAGTCTGCCTGTCTACTCCTATTTATTAACAGCTTCCTCCAAGACACAATTTAGGTTCTTTATCTCCAGCCCCCCAAACTTTCCTTACATCCACGGCTTTACATTACCACACTCCTATCCGACAGCTCCACTTAATTGTTTACAAAACAGAGAAATCAACTTAGTAAAGCAGAAATATGGGTCCTTCTTCTCCTCCAGCTTCTTCTGCATACAAACCACCACTAGCCATAGGCCGTGACTGTTTCCTTTCTATAAACTCCACATCAGCAAATGTTTTCAAGTTTTCTGCCTTCAACATGGATTCTGAAGACAGATAATTCTCAACTCCTTACCACAAACATCCGAGGTCATTCACCATGATCCTTGCCCAGATTCCACCCTCAAAAGATCTCCATCCTTGTTCATGTAGCTGTTTCTAGTCTTGCCTCAGATAGAAACCAGAATGTTTGTATGTCAGATCATTATAGTTTCTTGTTCAATGTTTTGACCACCTCCCATTATACATGGAGTAAAGAAACCCAATAACTTACAAGTCCACTCTGACCTGTGCCTATCTCCAAAAGTATTTCTTATCATTTCCAGGCACATTGACCTTTTGCTATGTATGCCTCTTTTAAATTCAACTCACTTCCTGACCCCCAACTGTCTACACAACAGCCCTTCAAATTTTGAATAGCTTTCTCTTTAATCGGACGTAAGTTCAAATATGTCTTGCTTACACGATTCTTCCATTATCATTCCTGCTACCTGAAGCAACCTCCTTTTGCCCTGGACATGTCTTATAATAAAAATCCTTACCACAAAAAACTATGTGATATGTAAGTGGCCGCTCCCTGCCTTATGAAATCTCACTTCTCTTAAATGAAAATCTTATATATTCTACTTGTTCTGCCTTCAGAGTACTTTATTATCGGTCTCGGGTTCTGCTTTTCAATCTTTTTCAATCTCTCAGTGTGAACATTATCAAGTCCTCCTTTAGTATGTTAAAAAATCTGTACTTTCATCCTCATTAACTTTGCTTAAGTTGCTATGAATCTCTACATTTCTGTTGGTACACTTCTGTAGCACATTCTGACTACATTCATTGTAGGGATTTGGTACAGGTATGAAGCATTTGTTAATTTTTCTGTTATCCCTCTTTTGCTTCCCTCATTCCCTATCCCTGCATCTCTTGAATGAATTATTGAATGAATGCATCTCTTGAATGAATGCATTAATGAGTGCATGTATATATATATGCACTTCTGCACAAAATCTCCCTTGAGCAGACAAGCATGCTCTGTTATCATCCCGCTTAGAAAAAGACATACTGATAATGATTATGTTCTACTTTTATCTGTATCTTTGCTTTCAGTCAAGACCTGTATGTAGAAATCAGAATCTATTTAATAGTTCATTAAGTAATCTGTTGGACTCGTACCACTACCTTAAACTGTACCCCAAACTCATAACTGTACCCTTTATTGCTTTTGTAAGTTTAATACTCCTTCTATCATCTTGATCTTGGATTATGACAGAACCAAGTTTCCATTTAGTCAAACAACACAAGGTAGAGTCTTTCTTCATCTTTTTCTTTTCACACCTGTCAGACTCAATCAGTTGACACTTTTCAGAACTACACACTGCTCCCAGTTTCTACTTCTAATATATAAATTCTAATATATAAATTCATTTCTGTCCTAGAGAAAGACAATCATACACTCTTTTCTGTACATTTGCTACCTAAGGGACATTTTTCCTTCACATTCTCTTACAATATCCATAATTTCCTCTGGAAACAAAGTTTTACCATTATGTAACTTCTTCTCAGTATGATTAGGATTAATGAGACCCCAGTTGTAAGTACTGACTCTTGCATAAACCAGCATGTATAATCTCACTCCTCATGCTGCAGTATTCAAGTTGTTCTAAGGAAGGCAAAACAGAATATTACTGTGCAATCATTGTAGGGAAAAAAATATTGCTTGGCTTAATTGTAGGAGTAAGAATATAACACCACTGACAATTTGTATCCGTCTTGTTTCATGAGAGTAGCCAACCTGAGGAAATACAAGCTCCTAAAGGAGAACAGAAAAAGAAGTAGTGATACAAGCCACGGCTAAACCCAGGCAAGCATAGACCTGAAGACTAGTTGTGAATGACGTAATCATGTTTTGCTTAAGTTTAAACTAATCTTTTGGTCTTGCCACCAGAGGTACTCTAATTTAATCTAATTAACCTTGCACGTCTCATACTTAATACTGGAACAACTGCAGGGGTGACTGGCCTTCTCAGTAATAAAATCTCATTCTAGCACAGACAAAAATTTTCTGGTGTCTTCAGGGTAAAGTGAAAATCGCCTAGGATTGCACACAGTATATTTTGGATATCCTGAATCCTTACCAGTTCTATAGTTTTATAGTTATATGCTATAACACCTTCATCAATATTACTTATTTTAAAAGTAGTAATTCCTCCATGGATGCCTACCTTTGAGCTTCAACATAAATGCAAATGCCGCTGTGAAATTTTCTCTAATACCTAAACAGGACTGTAACTATTTGTTCTGTTAAAGCAGAACTTCCCTGCTTCTGTGTAATCTTCCCAGCTCAGGCAAACAATTCCTAGGCAACCCTTCCCTGAGGAATGTGGACTTGCACTTTCTCACCTCTGCCCTGGTGCTTTTCTCATTGACAAGGGAGACACTTGAAGCACTTTTCTCCTGGGAATCTCCTTCCTTAGACAGGAAGTACTGGGTACCATCACCAATAGAACTAACAAATGAGATGCACAAAATGTGTTTTCTTTCAAGGCTAAAATAGCGTTAATTGCTAGGATGATTAACTGCTTTTGTTTCACTTCTGTAGCTCTACAGCTGGAAGTTACAAAGTGTATAAAAGGGGACCTCTCCTTGGTTTGGGGACCAGTCTAACTTTGAGCATTGCTAGTAGCTGGGGTGGGACACTATTTAAGTCCTCCATAAAACCCCTCTGGTCTCTCCAGTTTCTTGGAAATCCCATGACACTGTATTTCCTACCTGACTGCGCTTGTATTTCGGAAGCGTCCGTCTTATCCGTGTGACATTGTCATCACTATTGGCTGTCAGATCTTCCCCTGAGCCAGAACACGCACACATTTCCTTAGGGGTCTTTACTTTCTTATGGCATTTGTCACATGTCGAACAAGTGTTCATTGAATGAACAACGTATCTCAGTAAAATCTGCATTCTAGAAGTAATATGCATCTAAGTTTACAGAATCAAGTTTAAACGGCAAGAACCATAGGGTAGGTACAGAGTGATTGCTGGTTAACAGCTGGTTCTTGCTGTTTTTAGCTGAGACAATCTTCAATTATGAAGCTGATACATTTTGCAAATGAAATCTAGAAAAGGCTCTTTGAATTATTTTTCCTACAATACTTTCACTACATAGAGCTTTGAAGTGAAGAGAAACAAATAAATATGGTAGGATGACTGTAATTCTAATGATTTGTTTACTTTGGACATGAAAGTATTCAGTTTGGTCAGTTTAATTATGGGTCAAAAAATTCAATGTCAATATCAGTCTCTTTGAATTTAAAACTATTAAAGGAACACTTACATGATCAAACTTCCACTTGTCTTTCATTCTTTTGTTTAAAAAATACGTATTTTTGCTCCAAGAAAAATGTACTTGTATTCAGGATCATATCTTGAATTCAATATGCTGCATTTTGTTTTGTGTACATGTGTTGGCTCAGAACATCAGACCTACATGACATCACCCATATCTAGTTGTATCAGGATATGAAGAAAACAAAATTGTGTAGAAAATGAACAAACCCTAATTCAAGTATTCAGTTTACTGTCCAAAAACTATGTTATATTTTTAAAACTGTCATTAATATGTATATTATAACATACAAATACTGTACAGTGCTATGCATCTTGGGCTGACAAATGAAACTCAGATTTAGGATTGTATTCACATACTGTTATATGAACAAGGGGCATTTTGCTATGCAAGTGTTTTGGTAATCATGAAACAATGGGAAAAAATGAAACCTTACAGTGGTGCCCAGATTCACACTTCCTACTGTGTGGTGATGTGCACAGCCCGGTGCTCACACACAGAGCTGTGGTGTAAAGCACGTGGGAATAGTGCCTCACGCAGCCATTCTTCAAGGTGTTTATCCATCACTTCCCTCCCTTGGCAACTCTTCCAGCCCTTCTGCTCATAACAGTCTCTCTTACAATTGAGACCTTCCTACATTTCCTGCATTTCCTGATAGAAACTGGTTCAAAATTATGTGTTCTGTTTTAAGAATGTACACTCTATAACTGTCAATGCATGAAAATTAGTACGTCCAAAAGTTAGATAATTTCTACATCTAATATAAATATTAAGGAAATATTCTAGCCTCTTTCTTTCACCCAATTTACTTACAATAACTGGAAGTAGTAAACATTTGACTCCAAGGACTGCATAGAGACTCTTGTTTAATGAAAGCTTTGCACTTTGCCACTCAATTCTCTTTCCATTACTTGTTGTGTGGATTGAGCAAATGGTTGCACAGCCCAACTGCAGTACTTCCACAGTGTTTACATTTCAGAGCTAGCTTTCCCAGAACATTTCCCTGTGGAAGCTTAAAATGGGTGTCAGAGACCCACACTGTGCTGGGACAGGTGTGGGCTGTGAGGTGAGGTATTTCATTCGCAATACTATCAGACACATGTACTGTCAACAAGCCATATGTTCTCTAATATACAATCTTTAATCTAAAATAGGGCAGCAATCACGTATAACTTTCAAGTCTATTATGTGAAAAATATTTTAAAACATATAGAAACTCTTAGTCCTGTACCTGACATGCATTGCATATGCTTGCTTTCCTCAAGTTTCTGTTCCTTTATGTACATTTTAAACCAATCAAAGATTGAACAAGTTCCTGAAAATGTGTGCAAACACAAAAAGTCTATTTCTAGAAATATGGCTAGTTCTTCGTCACACATTCCCTCTCCCTTCAGCTCCCAAGGTAATATTACAGTGCATCTTCCCATTTAAGAACATGATGCAGTAAGAATAATAGAGTTTTTATTTAGTCTGTCTCCCTATATTTGTTACCAGATCTCTACTCCTCAAAACAGTGACTTTTTAAAAACATGAACTGTAATTATTATCAGGTTTTCCATGTTATCTTTTCAAATTGATATGTAAATATTTTCCTTTACATATCTTCAGATAATCTGAGAAATACTGCAATGTTTAGATATTGACTCCTTTGCTTTTAATATGATCTTTTAGAAATTTCACAATATAAACTATTATTCTGCTTAATTTTAAACAGTAGATACTAGAGGAAAAATAATTTTACTGAAGGACTTAGAAAACTCAGGACATATTACAAAAATTATAATGATTTTCCTGTTGTGCAATATTAAGAAAATGATAGGTATAGCTTTCAAATAAGCAAAGTCTATTTTCATCCCACTGAGATTTATATAAAGACACTGTACAGAAAGTTTGAGAGGGTCTTTTCCATTTTTTTAGCAAATACTCCTTGCTGTGTACTTGCTAGATGTTTGCCTGAAAGGATGCTACATCTATTTCTGTGTCAGATCCTTCTACCTTTCCACAAAGGTTGTGTCCCTGACCAGCAAGCGAAGGAGAAAAATTTCTCTAGGTCGGGCCATTTATCTTGCTGGTGATTAGCGTAAAAATATATGTGATGTAATTCTGAGCAATGCAAACTATGAGAGATGCTCTTGGGCACAGAGAGTGATTCTCTGGAAATGTCTTTGCTTTAAAGAAGATACACAGTGAATCTACTACCAGCCTTTCCATTGTTGGAGTTTGTCTGAACTGATGGAGCACAGGTTCCACAGGAGGGCCCAGGCCTGAGGGAAAATGAAGACTGCAGAGTGAGAAGACAGAAAGATACCTGCATCTTCACAGCCATGTTTAGCTACAGAAATGAACACACTTGGAAACTGATGCCAGGACGTGTTATTTCGTGAACTATGTGTATGTATACACACACATTCACAATATGGTTAACATACAGGTGTGCATCAGAGACAGTGCATGTCAGATCCCAGGCACAACAGTGACATTGTCATAAGTGAGCCACAAAATCCTTTCAGAATCATTAATGCTCATAAAGGTCATGCTATAATTATCCTACACTATAACCTACGGAGTCTAAAGTAGATGAAAGAATACATGGGCCTTAATAAAAAAATTAGTTCTTTGTAATCTCACTGAGATATAGAGATTCACAATTTTTGGCTAAATGTTACCAAAAATGATCTGGGCCTTCAGTGAGTCACCATCTTTCTGCTGATGAAGGGTACTGCCTTGCTGTTGATGGCTTTTAAGTAATCAGAGTTGTAGATACTTCTTAAAATGAAACAACAATGGTATTTTCTGCATCATTTGACAAGCTCTCAGGAAGGACTTCTCTATAGCATGAAATGATATGTCAGAGTATTTTTCCCAGAGTAGAACTTATTTCAAACTGTAGTCTATCTTCTCAAATACCACTGCTGCTGTTTTATCAAAAAATTTTTGGGTAATATTCTAAATATTTATATTATTTAAACAGTGCTAACAGCATCTTAATCAGGAATATTCTCCTGTCTGAAAAAATCACTTTTGCTGAAGAAATCACTTTTGCTTATCCATTAGAAGCAATTTCTAATCCCTTCAAGTTTGACCATGAGATTGTAGGAATTCACTCACATCTTCAGGCTACACTTCTAATTCTCCTCTTATCCTAAACACATCTGCAGTGACATTTTTTCACTTGTCTTGAGCCCCTGAGATCATCCAGTGAGTTGGAGTTAACTTACTCCTGATATTTCTGCCTCCTCCCTTGAATTAATGATATTCTGAATGATATCTTGATGATGAATCCTTTCAACAGGCTTTCACTTTACTCTTACAAGATCTATCGCAGAAATCCCTATGTATGAGAGCTATGCCCATAGAAAATAAATTCCTTTAGCAAGGCTTAAAAATCAAAATTACTCCTTGAACCAGGGGCTACAGAATAAGTATGTAAGCAGGCATGGAGATATTGGCTGTGTTATGTATCAGAGCTCTTGGACATCCAAATACATTATCAATGAGCTGTAACAGATGGAAAGAAATCTAATTTTTTTTTTCCTGAGCAGTAGGTCTCAACAGTGTTTAAAAATATTAAGCAATCCATGTTGTAAACAGATGTGCTATCATCTAGACATTGTTTCTTTTATAGAGTAAATTTAGTATAATTCCTAAGAGTCATAGGATTTTGAGAATGGTAAAGGAAAACTGGATTTAACCTAAATGGCCAGCTTCATTAACCCTTAGTAAGGAAGTCTATGCTTGGAAGATCTGAAGCTCGACATTGACTTTTCCTCTCTAGCTATGAAAGTCCTAAATGGCATTTTATTTAAATTGAAGGCTTTCTCATGCACATTGAAAATTGGTGATTAGGCATGGCTACCTTTCACAATTATCTTAACTAGATTTGAATAATTTGCTGCTTCCCCTTGAACTTCTATGTTAAAAAGATTTTTTTTTCTTAAATCTTGTGTACCAACTTATGCTAGGCTTAAATTTTATTCTTCATTTTTTTCACTTTGCTCTGCCTTTGTAGAATTATTTCTTTTTTTTTTTTCTGGTACCGGGGATTGAACTCAGGACCTTGCATTTGTCAGGCAAGCACTTATGCCAGTGAGCTATACCCCCAGCCCCTGCCTTTGTAGAATTAAAGACAGTTAAGGCCTTGCACTGGATTAGGCTTTGGTTTAAGGGACTAGTGTAGCTAGTTTGATTTTTGTATTCAGTCTACTAAAAGTTTCTCCTTATCAGTAATAAGACTAATTTACTTTCTCATCATTCCTGTTCACTCTAGAGAAGCATTTTTAATTTCTTTAAGGAACTTGTGTGTGTTTGTCAGTGTGTGTGTGTGTGTGTAAGTGTGTGTGAGTGTGTGTGTG